>CM062808.1:390707452-390985927 GCA_031772625.1 Pinus tabuliformis | reverse complement strand
AATAAGAGAAAAGCGATTGTGTTTTAACTCTTTTAAAAGCAATATATTAAGGGAATAAATGCAATTTGAAGAAATTATTCTACATAGACTGTGAAGATGAAGATCAAGAATTGGAGCCGTCACAAGATCTAGAGCTAGAAGAGACTACTCCAACAATATCTTGTCATGTGTTGGTCAACATGAGTACTAGAAAAAGCCTCAAGATAGAAGTATATATCGTAAAGAAAAATATAATTTTTTTGATTGATTTATGTAGTACCCAGAACTTCATAAACTAAAAATTGGAAATACTTGTTAATTGTTTTGTATATCCAATACCAAAAATTAAAATAATCATTCCAGATGGAGGTACAATAAATTATTCAGGGAAGTTCCATGGTATTAAGCTAAATGTGGGAGTATTTATTGGATATTCCTATAATTTCAATTCAAACCAGTGGTACTGACGTTGTATTAGAGGTCAAATGGTTACAGTCATTGGGTATCTTGACCCTTAATTTTCAATATCTTTTCATAATATTTTCCTTAGGAGGAAAAAAATTGAGCTTAGAGGTATCCAAGTTGAAAATGCATGCTGAATGCATGGGATTACATGTTCTCATAGTAAGGAGGAACACACACACATTTTTAATGAAAAATGCATGTTTTCACAATAAAAATACATGCCCTTGACATGTTTTGTATCCCTACGATGCCATGGACCATAAATGGTTCTTCCTTAACCTATATGAATGGTTTTCATAGGAATATGAATGAAAATGGATGTTGATCCATTCTATATGATTGATGCTAGTATGGCATATTCTATAGGTAGTTAACTTTGTATATAGAGTTATTGCAACTTTGGGAATGACATTGCTTGAAACCAAAATTAAAGGTAATACAACTTTGTTAGGTTTTTTATTGTTAAACCTTAATGAAAATGATTGAAGGATGATTTTTAATCTTCTTTAATGATGAATGCAAAGGTAGATTGTGTTCCTTTGATAGATATAATTTATTTATTTACAAGTATGCTCCAATGGTGGATTCTATAGCTAGCTCATTATGACAATAAGGATTCAAATCAAGAGATATGCTAAGTTTTATGGAGCTGAAAGTTGTATAGTGAAATGAAAGTATGTCAAGAGTTTAAAAAATGCAAGCATAGGGAAAAGTGGCCATGACCATGGATCTGAAGCTTAAGAACTAGGGAAGTACTTTAAGTCTCCTACACCTATCAATTGATTTCAAATACATGCAATATTCCTTTCTTAGCCATGTAATTATAGAGAGAGTGTGTGTATTAG
Source organism: Pinus tabuliformis (assembly GCA_031772625.1). Taxonomy (NCBI): domain Eukaryota; kingdom Viridiplantae; phylum Streptophyta; class Pinopsida; order Pinales; family Pinaceae; genus Pinus; species Pinus tabuliformis. Next base: position 390,984,638 of record CM062808.1, on the reverse strand, counting down.
AGTTAACAACTTTCGTTATTTCACTTTCAAAATCACCTTTAGGACATAATGACAATCAACAACAATGCTTGAAGCCATTACAATTATATACACATTATGAACTCAAACATGTCATTTGCAAGAATTGAACCTGGGTGGGGAGGATACCAACCTTCCTCCTAACCACCAGAGCTATACCCAATTGGCACATGCACACAATCATTATTGATACTAATTTTCAAATTCAAATTGCCACCCTTGATATTAGCCTTTATGCATAATAGGAAGGTTTTTGTTTGAAAATGCCATTACAAGATTATAGAAATGTGTAAAACCAAAAATTACATCTTTTAAAAGCTAAACCACTCAATTTGGGTCAAAATTGAGATTAGGGTATGCGTTCTACTTTAAGGAAGTTTTTTATTCAAATCTATATGAAAGAAATCTTTCCTGTTATTCAATTACACTTTAAATAACATAGGTAGATTTAACATACATTTAACTCCATCTTACAATTTATAAAACAATTTTTTGGAGCTACAAGGAAGTTTGGATGTGCATTTTAATTTGGTCACTTACTACAATTTCGACCTTCCAAATTACAACACAAACTTTGCCTCATTTTCACAACAACCCTTTCAAACTTGCAATTGCAAAATTAACATTGTGAATAGATATAGTCTGTAAACCACACTACCATCAACTTTCACAACTCAAATCAAAGATACATTGATATAACCTTGGCCTACTTTTTACATATGGGTTGTGCATTTTTAGGGTTTTACTATGCATCTCTTGCCTATTTTTGCACACCATATTCTTTTATGACTGAAAATGCAAAATTAACTATATAGGATTATGTAAAACGATTTAAGAAATCATTCACAATTTGAAACACGAAATAGAATGAGCTTTGAGACATGCATGCACTTTTTAATGTATCTTGGCACGCCCTTTGGTTTTATGAGGCAATTTTTATCCTTTATGCACAATAGGTGGTTTTTTGTATGAAGATTTCTAAAGTTATATACAGGTACAAAATCACAAATTACACTTTTTGAAATTTGAACCACTCAATTTGAGTCAAAATTGAGACTATGACATGAATTTTATTCTAAGTCATTTTTGTCTTCAAATTTACATGAAATCTCAATTCTTGGTGCGACAAAGTTACTTAGGTAATGAGAACTTGACTAAGTTATCATTTTTTTAGAGGTCACATTTAATGTTGATTTTATGCTAATTTTGAAAAGTGGTAATGAGGCATCACCTTTTTTTTTTTTAATTTCAGGTTAAAATTGCAACGTTTTTCAACCATGACATTGAAAACTAAATATCATGACTATTAGAGACATAGAAAACACCCCAACATGCAAAAACGATGATGCAACATCACCCATTTTTAGGGGTTAAAATTCTAATTTTTATCAACCATAACATTAAAGACCAAATATCATGATAATGAAAAATCTTAAAAATCAACCCGTAAAGTTTGTCTACTTTGTTTACTCTTATTTTTTCCAAATGTTTATCATTTAAGAGTTTTTCAAGTTTGTAAAAATATAGAATCAACCCTAAATCTAAAAGTGGTAATAAAGGATTTTTTAAAATATTAATGGATTATTTTTTTTAATAATATAAATAAAAAAAATTAAATTAAGAAAAAAATGTGTGTGTGTGTGTATATATATATATATATATATATATTCAAAGGGATGGTTAAGAGTTTTCTATTTAAAATAAAGTTTGGTTTTTGGGCCAAAACCCTTACATATTTCATCCAACTGCACTATAATTCTAGTTTCAAATGTCCAAAACACAAGGAACCTATGCTTATGGCATATTTTCGCTATAATTCCTTTTTTTTTTAAAGAGTCATATTTTTATTTCTTCAGATCAAAATTACATTCTACATATGCACTGCTAGAGCGCATGCTTGAGGATATGAAGTAACCCTCTAAGAGGAACTGTACATAAGTTGTTACATACAAAAAATATTTGGAATATACCAAGCCATTAAGCAAGTCTTAACATCATAAAATGTCAAGAGATTAATCTTAGAAACCAACCACAATGTTGTTAAATGTCCAAAAACAAAGACATGAAATATAGATATCCCGAATTGACAACGTACAATTCAAATTACCTTATCAAATGACCTAATAGAACTGGAAAGAAAAAATAAAAAGACAAAAGCGCAAGCAGGAGAAAAACATATATGATCATCTCTGTTCAACTGCTACTGCCTCATTTTCAGCCTCCTTAGTGAGCGACCTATGATAGAACTCATAAGAATTTGGCCCTATGTATTTTTTTATGAACCAAGCCCCCCAATCCATGTCCACTCCTTGTTTAGAAAGATGATCCACTGTGAGATTCCTTTCCCTATAATTATGTGTGCAAGAGAAAAAATTAAAAGAGATTTTCAGTCTCATGATATCCTCGACAGCTGACAGAAGAATGAAATTCTGACACTGATGACGAGCATTAATCCAATTGAAAACAAGTAGTGAATCCCCATACACCTGCAACTAGACACATCCCTTGTCTAAAGCATAAACTCAAAGGGATTTTAGGGCTAGAAGCTCAAAAAGGTTGTTTGTACCCCCTCCCCAACCCCAACTTGGCATGGAAAAAATGATCCTTCGAGAGAAAGAGGACAACCCCCGCACCCAAAATTTTTGATTGGCCTCCTGGGATGCACCGTCGAAAAAACCCCATGGGAAAAGATTCCTATTATATTCTCTATAAAATACTCCTAGATACAAATAGAACCTACATAACAGTAGACAAATATAAATAGACACGTAACCAACCTGTTGCTCTAGGCTCTTCTGTAGACAAGAGTTCATTGGTCAAACATGCCACTCTAGACCTTGGAATTTCTTCCCATTTTTCCTTACTGCATATTCATTGGATTCAGCATTTAATAATGCAAGATGAACTTCAGTGGCATACATTTCTTCTATCTCTGCGAGTTTGCAGTGTATGACTGCTAGTTTAGTCCTAATTTCATCTTGTAACCTGTTGATTTTGCTTTGCATCAACTCGAGCTTAGTATTTATTAGCAGCTGAAAATATTTTTGTGCTCTTTCCTCTTCCTCATTTTGTTGATTAAAAGCACACAACAAACCTTCCATTACTTTTGGGATCCTGTTCATAAGCTAGCTCATATAAACAGTTTCACTGTTGTGAGATGAAGAGCTTATATTCTCCTTGGAGAGATTTTACAATATTAGGACTTGCCCACAAATGTAGGCTCCTAACACCAAAAATATAATGGATCGATTCCCTTTCTTGCTCGATGTTCTCTATAGAGTGGAATGAAGGCTTCCCAACATTATATAATCCTATGTGATCCTCGTGCCAAACCTGTCATATCCATCTCAACCTCTAATTCCCCCTCCTTGTCACAATTAATTACGAGACTAGATCATCTATTTCAAATTGGTTTCCAGTTGCTTGTTGAGAGTGCAAATTGACATGAAGAAGGAGAAGTAATAACACTAACCTAAGGTGAATTGGATTTAGATCCAAAATCAGTATTCTTGGCCCTTCAAAAATCCAGTTTCCAAATGTAAGATGAAGGGAACACTAGACATCTAGACGCTAACTTAACACGAGTCACATGCCATTTGTGGATGCAATTTAGAAAAGGGTATTGAAGAGGAGTTGTCCAAGGCTAGGGAGTTAATATCTACTGCCAGTCCATAAGGTCCATCGCTAGAGATTGAACCGAGGCCTTCAAATTCCATATATTTGTTTACACATAGAGATCCTCATATTCCAATATTCTTGATCCACCTTTAAGAATTTTACTTATTCCCTCTTTGTCATATGTAAGGGTTTTGGCAATGGGGAATTTATTAAAAGTATTTTATTCAATTATAAGGACCCTTGGTCTAATATTGTCCTTTTGTTGGCTAAAGCATCCACTACAGGGTTCAAATTCCTTAGAACATGAAAAAATTCAACTTGTTTGAACTGCTGGGGTTGAAGAAGAATCCGATGCAAAATAGGGGAGAGATTGCTGTAATGTAAAATTTTTGCCTCCCATACTTTTTGTATTATAATCAATGAATCACCAAATACCATGATTTTCAAGATTTTCTTTTCAATGGCTAGTTCTAAGCCTTTCCAAAGGACTAGATACTGCTTGATTATTTGTTGCAATGCCCAGATCCCAGGCATATTGAATCTCAAATTTTTCACTGGGGAAAAGAGTCACCCCTCCTGCTCCTGCCACCTCTGTAAATATGTATATTTTTTAAGAGCTAAAAATCAATTAAAAAAACCACTTTTCTATTTTTTTTAAATACAAATAAAAAACTGCAATATAAATAAATAAAGAATAATTTTTTTTTTCTCGGCAAGATTAACTACTTTTATATTAATATGTACAGATAACTTTACATTCAAAGAAGCTGGCTGCCCAAGGCCAACTGCGGCTCATGGGCTGCATTTTTAGACTTGTACAATTGCCTCGCAGGGCTGTAAGATCAGAAGGATCAAAATTCAAAATGCTAAGAGTTTCCAGAATGGCTCCATAACGACCCACGCAGGGGCAATTCCAAAAAGACATACAACCCAGACAAACTATGGAAACTGAATACATAACCATGAACATACAAAAAACCAGGCAATCACCAAGGATTTGCGCCCAACAGGAGACTTCGTCCCCACTGCAATGGTGGAGACTGCATACAGTAACTAGCAACAAAAAAACACAGACGACCATGTGAAACAGGAAATTGAAATTGTTCCTACCCCGAAACCCGACTTGAGAGAGGAAGGCAAAAACACAGGACCACCATCCAGAGCTAATCCTCTGGCTCTTCTTCCATCGCCGACGGATTGTGCGCTGGTTCTGGTTGCTCGAGAGCTCGATGTTGGGTGGGGGATTGAGAGCGTTCTGTCCCTGAATTGCTCTCCTCACTCGCCGGTTCCTCCACTGGGAGCTTCCCTCGAACATTTGCTGAGCCTTCCGCTTCAATTGACGGCTCCCCCATTGGGAGCTTCCCCTTACCGCGCGCATTATTGTCTTCCGCCAGGACCAGAGACGATTCTTCTGCGTTCTCCTCCTGAATTTGGGTGAAAAGCACAGAGATGTGTGCATTAATGCCTGGATTATCCCCAGAGCTGCCCAGAGTGAATATAACTGAACCAAATGCAGGTAGCTTGGGCTCCCCTCCACTAGAGCTGCCCACTTCCATGACTTGACAGGCCGGGATAGGGGTGGCTCCCATCCTTCGGTAACAGTAACAACAACAACAATGATGATGTACATCTGCAGCTGGGGGGCGAGAGGATTCTCCACGCCCGGGTCCTCTGCGACAAGGCATCCTCTCACGCACCATGATAGCCACTAAGCCTTTGTTCCGTTCCCCGACAGACGAGGTCCGGCACTGTGTCTGAGCCCTCCCCACAACGTGCAATCCCTAGTTAGAGACAGAGTAAAGCATAAATAGGCGTATAGCCAGTCCAGGGAACGCAGGTATGTTATAAACCTCGGCCCAACTCTCAACCTCCAGCTCACAGCACAGACGCTCAACGCTCTGTAAATTCCCCTCACCAGAATGAGCTCCCTTCCCCAAGCAATCCACATACTTAAACCGCGTAGCATTACCAATGAAAAGACCAGCATTGAATGCCCCTCGCTGGATAGCCATTCCCTCCCTCGGCTCCATTAAGGATGCTCAGAGGCCGCTTCAGTTGTGAAGTTTCGGCGGCTTGCCGCATTTAAGGTTGAAGCGCCATCACGTGGCAGCCCATGCCCGGCATGTGGCTCGCCATTGAATGTCTCAATGCCACCCGCATCCGGGGAATAAATAAAGAATAATTAAAAAACAAAGAAATATAATTAAAAAAACAAAAACTAAAAATAAACCACACAAATAACAAAACTTAAAAAACACTTAAAAACAAAAAAAAATTAATGGCATGGTAGGACCACTCTTTGATTTAGGTGCTAAATTTTAATTTTTTATGTAGTCATGATATTTTGTCTTTAATGTCATGATTGGAAAATGTTTAAATTTTAACTCTAAAAAATGGAAGATGTTGCATTGCCACTTTTCCATTTCAAGGTGTTTTTCATGTCTTTCATGGTCAAAATATTTGATTTTTAATGCCATGATTGAAAAATGTTGGAATTTTAAAGCTAAAATGAAAAATGGTGATGCTTCATCACCATTTTTCCATTTTGGAGTGTTTTTCCATGTTTTTTACACAAAATATGGTTTTTAGGGACATAAATCTCATTTTGAGTTCACATTTCTTGTTAGGTTGGGTAACTTTTTCGTGCATGAAAGAATCATCTCTTACACTTCAATTGAATTTTAAATGACATAGGTAAATTTAGCATATATATATTTCCATCCTACAACTTATAAAACAATTTTTGTAGTTAGGAAGCCTTGGCATGCATTTTAATCTATGCAATTTTGACATTCTAGATGAGAAAAGAAACTTTCCCTCTTTTGCACGTTAACCCTTTTCAAACCCTCAATTGCAATATTAACAACATGAATATGTATAATATGATAAACCGCTCCCTATCAACAAATTGCACAACACAAACATAATATAATATAACATGGATTACTTTTTACAAACATGTTATGCATTTCTAAGGTTTTACTAGTTATATATATATATAAATAAAATTTCTTTGTTACTGAAACCAATCATTCATCTTAATTAGTATGTTTGGATTGTGGATTTCTCTCTGTGTCTTCACTACTGAGTTAAATAACTTTTCTACTTCATAGTAACGTATGCACGAGAATTGATGGCTCTTTGGTTCTTTGTATGGTTTGCAATAATGTTATTATGATATTTATATTTGCAAATAATTCCAAAAATAGGTTTAGAGCTTTTAGTTTCTAATCAATCTAAAAGAATTTTGGTTTTTTTATATTATAAAGTTGGAAAATGAAAATAATTATCCAATCATTAATAAATAACATGAAAAACTAGAAATGCTTGTGATCAATATTTCTCAAAATAACTAATTGATTCCTTATATTGTTTATATATAATAACAATCATCATTAGTGAAACATATCTATATCAAATGGACAAATGCATAGATTGCAATTGCAACTACCAGAAGAAAGGTTACAAATATCATGAAAAGCGAGACTTGTAGATGTTATTCCTACTTTGAACTTCTGGAGATCATTTTTACCATTTTTTGACAGAGACAAAAATATGACATTGGAATCATGAGAGTGAGTGTAGGTATATAATAAATATTATTCAAAATTAAATATAAATTTATTTATTTATTATCTGAGATTTATTTAAATAAACTAAAAATATTATATAAAAATTTATTGGTAAACGACTAATTAGACTCCAATATGACCACTACTCATCAATTTTTTGACTTAGGAAATGACCCTAACATCACCACCCACTTATGGATTTATCAATTTGGTAATATCACCAATTATAGCGCATCACTGTACACCATTCACCATCTAAATTCAATGCGCGATAGCGTAGCCTAAACAACAGGGCTTGAGGGGCGGAGCGACTCCTTGATAATCACAACTTTGTCATCATTTTGGACTATGTACATCTAGATTTACACACATGGGAGATGCGTCCATAAGCAGTCAACGACCATAACGACTCTGCAATCTCCAAGATCTTTCATGTAAAGCATACGTATGGTCGAGGGTTATAAATCCCACTGCATGATGGTGGGTTTTGGGCGTGCTGGAAAAATCCTATCTCTGTCACATGCACCGATTTTATAAATCACTTCAGAAAATATACCACCTATTTTGCTGTGAAATTTGTATAGTCTTAATAAATTACGCATAACGTAAATTCTATTGCTATAAACAAATGAAATTCTAATTTGTGAAGGGAAATCGATGGAGATGTGGTTCTAGAGATTATTTCAGACAAACAGAGAGGCCTTCAGTCCACCATGTCTGTCGTAAACATTAATGTAAGTGCCAGAGGGATAAATGATTACCTAGATTTCGTCCTCCATCAATGAATTTGCGTGAGAAGCTACCATTGAATAGACACTGAACGAACACATTCTCTTTCACATCTTCATGTCATTTCAGGCTTAGCTTTCGGCCCATTGAAATAAAATTCATTATAATTTTATGCTTTTAAATATAATACATTAGAGAAGAATACTATAAGAAAAACCATGGATTGTCAAAACTGGACTCCAAAAATGGCCCGTAATTTATAAAGTCTAAATGTTTAATAAGATAAACACAAAAATAAAAAAGACATTTTGAAGAAGGATGTAGTTCTCTAATGGGACAATCACTCACTCAAGAGACTGCACCACAACACACTATTGCCTTCATCAAGCTAGAAAGCCATTAAATATATAAGATTAGAATATGGTTCAACGAATTCCTAGAATATAGGAACTGCCAACCAAAATAGTCTAAATAAGGAAAACAATTGAACAACACATAACAAGATCTAATTATGGGATAATCTTCTAGATATTTCTCCATTATTCCAACACTCCCCCTTAATGGAGAAATGAAAATGTATTTTTCCTTTCCAAGAGGCTTTTCTAAGATGTAACTCATATTTTGATTGGTATTACAATAGATATTTTCCTTGACAAAATTTTAATGTGTCTCAATATGTTTTGATCTTGCATTGTATATAAGATTGTTCACTTGCTTGATGGTTCTTTGGTTGTCAAACTTGATAACGGTTCGATTTTTCTGTACTTCTTTGACATCTTTAAGAATTTGCCTCAGCTAAATTGTTTCACACTAACACTGCACAAATATTTGTACTCAACTTCAGTGGATGACAAAGAAACAATTGACTATTTCTTACTGCTCCATGACACAATCACAAATCCAAGGAAAAATGCATATCCTGCCAGCTCAACATTGAAATCACTAGTATATTTAATAACAAAGTTAACTGTTCCTTTTAGATATCGAAGAACTTGATTCACTAATACCCAATGACTTTCAAGATTGAAATCACTAGTATATTTAATAACAAAGTTAACTGTTCCTTTTAGATATCGAAGAACTTGATTCACTAATACCCAATGACTTTCAAGAGGCTTGGCCATGAACTTGTTAGCCTCTCTCATAAAACAATAATAAATCCAAAAATAAATAAATAAATTAAATATTCCAAGTTAGGAATTTGTGCCTAATTCTTGGGTTGTTCCTCTAAGATAGGAGTTACTTTAGGTAACTCCTATATTGGTATGTGTCTGGTGAAAAATTATCTCAACCAAAAGAGAAATTATCTCAATCAAAGATGCCTAAAAACTTCAGCGTTTTTCCGCCAATATTGTGTGTCTGTTTTTTATGTGTGTTTGCCTGTAATCTCTTTGAGTTAGTTTCATTTTTCAATATGTGGTATCAGAGTGGCAGATCTAATGACACCTGCGGATCCCTGAGCAGAGTGGCGGTGGCAATTCGACGGATTGGAGGAAGTGGCAGATCTGGTTACCGCTGCTATTTACGCCTCCTCCAACTAGCTCATTAGCGGGGAAGTTAAGATACCAACTTCACTGCATTCCTTCTTTATGAGGTTTTTTGCCCGATGTTCGTCAGTTAATGAGGATTTTTTGCCTGCAAATGTTTTGGAACTGTGAATGTTATATTTTTGCTCCCATATCGTGAGTCGTAGGGTGTAGATCGAAGGATCCACTGGTGGTAACTGCAGATCAAGAGATCTGACAGTGTGGATTGGGCGCTGTTTCGGTGAGCGCCAAAGGGATTGTGCGCCGATCGAGTTGATCCGTGAGATCGTGTGAATCAGCAAACGCCAAGTTTGATCCATGAAAGAGATCGAGTGGATCGACGAATGTTGAGTTTGATTCATGAATGGGATCGGGTGGATCGGCAAGCGCCGCATTTGTTCCGTGGAATATTTCTTGAATTGGCGATTTTTTTGAACTGTAGTGGTGGATCCAGTTCAGATCGGAAATTTTTTGTGCAGTTTTTGGAGCGCGGGGCATAGTGCAGCGACGTCTTTTGGTGCAACATTGAATCAAATCACGATTATGTACAGATCGCTTCTTGTCTTATGGTGGAAAGGCTCGGCCCTATTGTGGGATGAAAAATAAATTAGAGGAACAGAAATTGAAGAATCTTTCTTCTACGTCAGAAAAGAAGAGGATGAAGCTACTTCATCTCATCGAAAGGATGAGCTTGCCGATAAGATAAAGCAGGAATTGTTGAAACTTCAAAAGGTGCAGGAATTAAATGGTGCAGTGAAAGAAAGAACAGAAAAAGCTCTTGCCACTGGTGGCAAACCTGGCATTGATTTACTTATTTCAGATGGTGTTGGTGATGTGCTTGCATCGTATTTAGATGGTTCAATAGCGGGTACACACTATTCCTTTGATGTATAAACAGGTATGTTCTCATATGCATTATCCTCAATCAGCCAGTTCGCTGAGATAGCTATCAGTTTTTTGGCCCTTCAACAGTCGGTGAAGTTCAAAAAACTCGAGTTGAAAAGATTTTCTGCTGCCTTAGAATCGCTTTCCGGACTCTCAAAAATTCTTTCTGCCAAATTTCTGCCATAACATTATTTGGAATGATATCAAAGATATGGACTGAATCTACCATTGATGAATCATATTTATGGTCAGAAGAATCACCCTTTCCAACATCATGAGGTCCTGAATCAACTACCATACTCTGATGGTCATTGCATGGCAATCATAACCCAAAAACTGCAGGTAGAAAGATCACGGTGGACTCCAACCAAATTAGCAGCCAGAAATCCATCTACATTACGCTCTGCGTGGACTGCAAATTCCGACCTCAAATCTAGTAGAAAATTTCATCAAATTGAACAATAGTTCTAGAAGCACGCCTAATTCGCTCAAACATACCTGAAGATACTGAAACATCGACTTAAGCTGCATCGGTGCGTGAAGATTCAGGTAATTTTAATGCGGAGAATGATTTTACTTATCAAAAGTTGAAACAATTTTCTTTATAAATATTTATGTGCTTCATGAATGATACATGGTGGCCAAAGATTTTGGTTAAAACAAAACAAGATCAAAGGAAAACCTGTATAATATTGAAGCACTTCCTTCAAGGTCTATGCGTAGTTATTCATAAACATTATACATGAAGCGATGCACAAGTTCTAATGGCATAAGAAAATATATTTTATTACTTTTCATTACAGTAATAAAATATTTTATAGTCCTTGGTGATATGTAAAAGAAACGCTTTGGAGGATTTAAATGCATAAGTCAAGTTGGGTAAGGAAAAGGTAAAGTTGTTTATTAAATTGTTTTTGGAGAGATAAGGAGTGGAATATGGTTGAGTGATATTTCAACATGCGATAAATTATTTTTTATTTTTGGGAGTAATAAGTGTGAAGTGGGGATTTTTACATTGGAAATCACATATGTGTGATAATAAAGCTTTGTCATGGAATAATAAGGGTGATGTTTTGAAATCTTTGGAGTGCTAAATTTTTTCAGTGGAAGGCTTATTGGTGTAGGAGGTTGAGTCAGGTTTTTGAACGCATTTTCTTCCAAAATTGCGAGTGTCAAATTCTCATTGTTTGAGAAAGCTTTTATGGCAATGTTGTAAAAGATGAAAGGTTGATGATCTCAATACTCAATAAAATCATATTTTTTGTGGTGATTGTGTCCTAGATCCGCCCGAAATTGAATAAGAGGATCTTAGGTACACGAAGAGTGTGTTGATGATGGTGTATGCTTCATGTTTTTTGCTTATGATTTGTGTCTAGTTTTGACACATAAATGATCCCATTTAACACACATAAAGTTCAATGCAAGAAAGCACAACACTTGTAACAAAATATTTTCAAGGAATGATAATTAAGCTCAACACATACAACAACTAATCAAAGTTTTCAACGTCGGCATTCTACGTCAACAACCAAATTCACTCAATACAATCAAGTTCATGAATCTGCAAACTCCAGAATTTTAAAGCAAAGTCTACATCACTATAATCAAGTTAATGAATCTGTAAACTTCAACGTTTCAGCGCACAGTCTACATCAACATTATTGAACTTGTACTAAAACTCAAACTACATTGAATTGTAAGGGTGCATTCTCGGTTGAAACCGACACCCAAGTCTTGAATTGAGTCAAATTGAATTCATTGTAGTGAGTCATTAAAATCATTGTAAGCTTTTTGGGTGCATTTTCGACAGTGTTCGACACCTTTTCTTTAAGCAGATTCGAGTGAATGCACGATTTTTAACTCTAAAGCAAACAAGCAACAAGTTCACATCTCCTGCAAGAGAGCGTGAGTATTCATTCAAGCAATTTGCGTCAAAACAGTACAAAGTTCAAACCTTCAAGCGAGCCAGAGTGAAGTTCATTGCAACAACCATCCTAACACCAATCAAGAAAGATGAGATCGACATCAAGCGAGCATAGCTATTCATTCAAGTGAGTGTGAAGTCATCAAATAAGGCAACTGAGCATTTACGCAAACACGATCATCATCAAGCGAGCATGAATTCCAGAGTTTAAGCAAGAAATTTCTACAACTCTAGCAAGTGTTCCCAGCAAGTACAATAAGCAACAAATCAAGCGAGCGTGCCATTCAAGTCCCATAGCAAGCGAGCCTGTCATTCAAGTAACAAAATCAAGTGAAAGGGTTCAAAGCACAACATCTACGACAAGAGAGCCTAATTTCAAGTGAGCAAGTTCAGATGGCGCAACATATTCAGTGGTTAAACATTCTTCATAGTTTGATCATCTCCAGTGATGAAGACATGGTGCACATCAGCAAAGAAACTCTTGCTGATCTTTCACGACATCTACAACAAACACATGAAACCATTGAGTTTCTTTAACTAGAGTCGCAACTACAAAGAGATGAGCTGCAACAAAAGAGTGCTTCTTCCAAGTCATTCAACCATACAGATGAAGATAAAGATGTTGATTCCAAATCACTCATCCAAACAACTTCAAGTGTTGAAGTTGTTCATGATCAAAATCAAATTTCTTCCAAACCCATCATCAAGCCCTGGGAAGAGATTCAACATAGCAAGAATCGACGAGGCTTAGGATATGTCACTGATGACACCAACTTACATATCCCAGATTATTCCAAGCCAATTAAGTTTGTGAGTGCAGGATTTCTTGAACAACTCACCTCAACAGGTTCTGAGAAAGTTGCAGTCAAACATAATTGCACGCAACCTGAAGTTGAAGTCCAACCGAAGTGTTCTCATTGTCAAAGAACTGGTCATATGGAAGATCAGTGTTTTGATCTCCATCCTTGTTGCCATTGTGGCAAACCCAATCATTCCTCAGAAAAATGTCGCAACCAACAAAAATCAGCCAGATTGAAGATACATTATGAATGGATCGATCCTTGGGAATGGTCATCCACGGTCAAACGATTGTCTCAGTTCTACAACCGACTACAATCACACATAGTGCAGCCATCAATGAACAGATGATGGTACTCTCATGCAGTTGAGTGAGGGAGTACAACAGTGAAACTCTCCTACACCTGAAGGGGGGGAGTTCAAATATATTTTGGAGAAGATTGTCTCTCCTTTCAGCTGACAAAGGGGGGAAAAGGTCAATGAAATTGACAAGTGGTTGTCAGACTGAAAGTCTCGACAACATCAGCGAAGTAGCCAGTGGGCATCTTCATCAGCCAGTGGGCATTTGTCATCAACAGTGAGCATCAGCAAATTCGCTAGTGGGTGATCGACAGCCAAAGCAGGAGTGAGCAGCTTTCATCATAGCAAAAACAACATTGAGTTGTTTTTCAATATCTTCAGCCAGTGGGCAATCATCATCAGCAAACACGCCAGTGGGCGTTCATCAAAATTGTGTCAGTGGACACCGGATGCTGTTTTCAAACAAAGGACGGTTGGATCCTTTTACGACTTGGCACGTGATGGAGTTGTCAAGCAACATTTAGAGATGAATCAGGCATGCAGCTGATTCATGTTCTCTTCAGATTTGAGTTTCTTCAGCATCCAGATTTGGCGGTTTTTTCCGGGCAAGGTTTTTGAGGATCAACATGAGAACTTGGAAGATGGTTCCTCGTTCTTATTTTGGATTTATCATTGAAGGGGGGAATGTTAGCCTCTCTCATAAAACAATAATAAATCCAAAAATAAATAAATTAATTAAATATTCCAAGTTAGGAATTTGTGCCTAATTCTTGGGTTGTTCCTCTAAGATAGGAGTTAGTTTAGGTAACTCCTATATTGGTGTGTGTCTGGTGAGAAATTATCTCAACCAAAGGAGAAATTATCTCAACCAAAGATGTCTAAGATAGCACGCACCATCTTGAGAACACTGTCTCTCATCTATTTATTTGTAACACTATATTCAATTATTTTTAATGAATGAGAATGAGAGATAATACATGAGGAAACCTGAAGCTTCAGCCTTTTTCCACCAATATTGTGTGTCTGTTTTTTATGTGTGTTTTCCTGTAATCTCTTTGAGTTAGTTTCATTTTTCAATAAACTGACTTAGAATGCTAACTTAATATGCTACATCTGGCTTGGTTGTAGTGAGATAGCTCGAAATTCCCATGAGTTGATGATACAGTGTACCATCTACCATTCTTGTCCCATAATTAGTGCAAAGTTTGACATTATTCTCTAATGGTATTGATATTTCCCTACATTGGTCCATTTTGAATCATTTTAATTACTCCATGGTAGACTGACTTTGTGTAAACAATGTCTGCTCACCTTCTCTCCATATCTCAAGACCTAAGCAATAATGAAATTCACCAAGGTCTTTCATTTCAGAATCCTTTGATAGTTTTCCTTTAAATTCATCAATTAACTTGGAAGCATTTCCTGTTATAACAAGATCATCAACATATAGAGAAATCATAATAACATGCCCCTTATGATTTGTCTTGATATACATATCAGGGTCACTCATGCTTTTTATAAAACTTTTTTGAAGAAAGAAATAATAATTCTTCACATACCATGATCTTGCTTCCTTTTTCAATCCATATAATGCTTTATTTAATTTACAAACAAGATTCTCTAGACCCCTTTTAGCAAACCATTTTGGCTGGACAAGATATACTTATTCTTTTAGTTCCCCATTCAAGAAGAAAAATTTAACATCTAGCTAATGTAGTTTCCATTTATGTTTTGTAGCTAAAGCAATCATCAATCTAATTGTATTTAACTTAGCTACAAGTGCAAAAGTTTCTTCATAATCAATTCCCTCTTTCTGTGAGTAGCCTTTTGCAACTAACTTGACCTTATATTTATCTATACTTCCATCAGCTTTAAATTTAGGTTTGAACAACCATTTGGATCCTATGGGTACCTTATTTTCAGGAAATTCTATTAGTTCCCAAGTATCATTCTTCATTATAGAATCATATTCTTCCTTCATTGCATCTCTCCACTCTTTATGTTCATTAGCTTCTTTGAAATTTGAAGGTTCTATGACATTCATAACTTTAGTCATTAAAGCATAATATCTAAATCTTACTGGTGGTTGAGTTTGGCAAGATGACCTTCTTGGTACTCTTGCTTTGCAATGAATCATCTCTTCCTCTTTTTGTACTGTGTATGCTAGAGGTGTTTATGTCGCTAGTTTCTTCCTCCTCTTTCTGTTGCTACTTATCATCAACTTCCTCTATGAAATCATCATACTCATAAGGGATATGACATGCATCATAATTCTAATTCTTATGGCCTTCATTTGCAAGATCATGAAATAATACATCTCTGCTTACAAATATTTTACATGTATAGGAATCAAAAAAATTATAAGCTTTATGATCGTCGCTTTCATCTCTTCTCCTACTTTATAGTGAATCATCTCTTCCTCTTGGTGTGATGTGACTGCTAGAGGTGTATATATCGCTAGATTATTCCTCCTCTTTCTGTTGCTGCTTATCATCAAATTTCTCTATGACATCATCATACTCATAAGGGATATGCCATGCATCGTACTTGTCATTCTTATGGCCTTGATTTGCAATATCATGAAATAACACCTCTTCTTGAAAAGATTTTATGTATATAGAGATCAAACAACTTATAAACATTATGATCAAAACAATAACCTATGAAAATAAACTTGCTAACTTTTGAATCAAATTTCCTCTTGTCTTCTTTCAGAATGTGAGAGAATGCTTCACTACCAAAGATTCTCAGATAACTTACTGCTGGTTTATAACCATATAATGATTCAAAATGAGTCTTATGATCTAAACTTTTAGTTGGACTTCAATTTTTTATGTAAACAATAGTGTTAACAACTTCATCCGAAAAAGAGTTAGTAATATTTTTACCTTTTAACATGCTCCATGCATATTTGAAAAGGGTTTTGTTCTTCCTTTCAACGACTTCATTCTGCCGTGGAGTATATGGTACTGTGTATTGTTGTACAAATTCTTGGGTTTTGCAGTACTTGATGAATTCATTTGAGATATATTCACCCCCTTGATCTGATCGAAGGATCTTGATGTATTTTCCTGTTTTATTTTCAACCATATTTTTGAACTCTTTAAAATATTCAAATACATCACTCTTCTTTCTCTTGAAGTATGGCTATGTATATTTCATACATTTGTGAATAAAAATAAAGAATTAATATGCTCCAACTAATGATCTAGTCTGCATAGGACTGACATACATTTGTATGCATGAGTTCTAGAATATCCCTTTTCCTTTTATCTATATGAGTAGGGAAATCTTCCATATGAATCTTCCCTACTCCACACCCTTCACATGAAAAATATCCATTCTTAAGTATTGGAAGCCCTTCTACCATTCCTCATTTTTGAAGTAGTAATAGATCATGATAATTAAAGTGGCCATACATTTGATGCCAAATATCTTTTGTTGTCGTTGTCATGGATGCCAATGCTTGATGCCTTTTGGTTGTCAAATTAATCTTATACAATCCTCTAATTCTAACTCCTGTTGCAATGACCTTGAAGTGATTCTGCATGTCTTTCACCACACAATGTGAATTTACAATTTCAACTTTTAAGCCCTAATTAGTTATATTAGAGACTGAGATTAGATTCTTCTTAATACGGGGGCATACATCACATTGTGGATTAGTTTAATATGACCATTAGGTAATGTCATTGACACATCACCATACCCTTTGATTTCATGTGCACGATCATCTCCAAGATATATATTTATACCATTATTAGTTTCATAAAAGTTCTCAAACTGATACCTATTACATGAAATATATACGGAGGCCTCAAAATAAAAAAAAAATAAACTAAGTATTTGGATCATCTATTTCAACAAATATTGTAGCATCTGTCATAAATAGTTGAGAGTTTCTGACACCATCATTCACTGTTTCTCCTCTATCAACAAAATTACTAGCGCGCCATTTATTTCTATGTTTGGACTCATATATTTTTACTTTTCATACAATCTCTAGAGTAGTGTCCAAAATTTCCACATGAATGACATTTAAAATCGACCTTTGGAGATTTCATACCTGGTTGTGATTTTGCAAATGGTGGCTTACCAAATGTCAAATTTCCTTGTGGCGACTTTCTGTTATGCAACCAACTCACAAAATAAAAGAATATATAGATCAACGACTTCAAAATTAGCCTCTTCGAGGGGGAAACCTCCTTTACATTACACAAATGAACAATTCTTCGATGATACGAATGACAATACTTCCTTTATCTATATAGGAGTCTAAGGGGTCACAATACAATTAGAGCCTACATAATAATAATATTGTAAGAGCACAACAATAATAGTAGTGGGGCTTCTATGGGGCACAATAATAACAATATGGAGACTACATGGGAACAACAATACAATAAGGGGGTTGCACTAATAAAAATAAGGGGCTACACTAGTAATATAGGGACCTAACATGCCCCTCTCCTTCAAAAAAGTGTTGTCCTCAACGCTTGAGAAGTTCTGGATGTTTCTGTATGAAATTCTCATCTTCCCATGCAGAATCTTTAGTGGTTAAGTTCTTCCATGTGATGAGATACTCTTAAATTGATCGATTTCGTAGTTGTCAGGTTCTTATTTCCGTGACTGCTTCAGGTTCCAATACGATTTTTCCTTCCTCGTCAAGTTCTAGAAATATTGTTTGAACTCGGAGCTTGTCACCTGTAACCTTCTTTAAGCATGAAACATGGAAAAATGGGTGCATTCAAGAAGATGCAAGAAGTTCCAATTTGTATGCCATCGTACTAATCTTTTGCAACAACTTGTAAGGACTATAGTACTTTGGTGATAATTTATTATCCTTCTTAGTTTGCTTGAGGAACATTTGTTTGTATGGTTGTAGTCATAAAAATACCCAGTCACCTACATCAAAACTTCTTTCACTGTGCTTTTGATTTGCCTGTTGTTTCATTTGATTCTGCGCCAAAGTGAGGTTATCTTCTAAGAGTTGGAGAAATTGTTATTGATGCTTGACGTGATCTTCCACTTCTTGAACCTTAGAATTTTATCTTAAAGATGATGTGATGGATGGTGGATGATATCCATAAAGTGCCATAAATGGAGTCATTTTTGCTGAAGCGTTATACCCCATTCAACCAAAGGTAACCACTTGACCCATAGTTTTTGTTTATCAAATACAAAGCAACGAAGATATCCTTCCAAATATTTGTTCACTATATTTGTTTGTCCATCTATATTGAGAGTTTGAGGAGTGGTAATTCCTGCCAATGCATTACAAGATATGGTCATATTCATTTCTTCTTTCTGTGAGATTGGTTCTTAGTGTATATCCTCTTCTTTTGACATTTCCTGATCCTTTTCTTCCTCCTCTTCACAATATATGTAGAATCTATGTAGAATAATTTATTCTCAGCACACTTATGACCTTTAGTGTATTTGTTATCACAATTGTAACAAAGCCCTTTTGCTCCTTTTTTTTCTAATTGTTGTGGTGTCAACCTTGTAGGTTGTGGAAGGCTAGGAGAAAAAACACTTCCATATCTATAGTTGTGAGTGGTAGGATTCCTTATTGCCATAATTTTTCTTTCGAATTTTCTTGCCAACCTAAACGCTTTCTCCAATGAATTAGGTTCCCAAAGACAAACCTCATGTTGGATGTTATCCTTTAAAGTCCCTATGAAGACATCAATACTATACTCCTCTGGAATATCATTTACCCTTATATTCATTTTTTGGAATTCCTCAATGTGATCTTCAATTGAACCCTTTTGTTTGAGATTTATCAATTGGCTAAAGAAGGTGTTTCTCTTTGTATCCTCATAATGTGCTATCATTTCTTCCATAAAAATGGACCAAGTGACAGTTTGTTTACGAGAGAAAAGCCATTGATACCATACAAACTGATTGGGTTCTAAATATAAAGTTACAATATGTACCTTTTGTGTGTTTTGCACATTATGGAGATCAAAATATTGCTCCATCTGTAGTATTCATGTTACGAGATCCTTGCCATCAAACTTCATCATATCTATATTTGGAATATGGTGGGTCTTCAATCCAATATTATATTCTATGAAATCATGATTAACATTTCTTTTATTCTCATCATGAGTTTCCTCTACTACCTTTTCGCCATTAGGAAGCCTTTCTTGTAGCAACTTTGTCCAACCTTCCTTCAAACCTTTCATGTCTTTCTTCAAATATTCCATGTTGCCTTTCAATTCTGATTCTATACCATATATATTAGCTTCCATGCCATAGATAAAACCATTTATCTTAGCTTCAATTGCATTCTTCAAATCATCCCTCCAATTTTTCTTACTAGGTGTTTCTATTTTCTTGATTCAAGTCATTCTTTTTCTTGCTTTTAGGAGCTCGATCTTGAATCTGTTATATCTATGTAATTTTGGATCTCCAAGGTTTGAAATTTCATCTTGTGGTATCCCTCTGAGTCCTCTTTCCAACCCACAAGTACGATCGAGATTGGATTCTCCAAGAAAGAGTTATGCCCAATCTCCCATGATGACCTGATTATAGACTTGTTCATTAGAGTGAACTTGTACTACATGCGACGTGTCACTATTTCAAACTTTTTCCTAAGAAACTACAATATGTCTTCTTTCTCTCACTTTTTTAGAAATTTTAATCTGATGCTTAGAGAGAAAGTTATGACGATTTTCCCAAGGTCACCTGTTTGAGCTCGAATTTTGGAGCCTGTAAAAGCCTAGCTTCCTCAATTCATATCTCCGAAAATGTAGTGAGAAAAGATCTGAAATTTTTCTAAGAGGTTCATCAAGATGTTTTATCAAATGGGTTTTAATTTAAGCTTCTAAAGCTTTGTCGAAAAAAGGTTATAGAAAAAATTCCATGATGTCTTGTTTGAAGTAGCGAAATCCTAGAATCTAAAGCTCTGATACCAAATGTTATGCAACCATCTCACAAAATAAAAGAAGAGATAGATCAACGACTTCAAAATTAGCCTCTTAGAGGGGGGAACCTACTTTACATTACACAAATGAAAAATTCTTCGATGATATGAATGGCAAGACCTCCTTTCTATATATAGGAGTCTAAGGGGTCAAAATATAATCAAAGCCTACATGACAATAATATTGTAAGGGCATAATAATAACAACAGTGGGAATTCTATGGGGAAAAATAATAACAATATGGGGACTACATGGGTACAACAATACAATAAGGGGGTTGCACTAATAACAACAAGGGGCTACACTAGTAGTATAGGGACCTAACAATTTCCTCCTTTATTACCTTCCCACGGTTTCCTCTTGAAATGTGGTTTCCCTTTTTCCATCAACACTAAATCATAATTTTGAAGCTTAATATTCCTTTGCCTTTCTTCTTTCTGCATGAGTATACCTGCCAACTCATCTAATGTGAGAACCTTCTCCCTTGCTCCATTACCTATGATAAACATCTGATACTCATCTAACATCCCATTTAAGGTTATAGTGGCCATGTCAGTGTTGGATATTGCTTCTACTATGTCTCCAAGTTTATATTTAAAATCCTTAATTCTTGAAATAAAATTACTGATGCTTTCATTTTTTTCCATTTTAATAGACATAAGCTTACTTTTCAAGGACAAGAGTCGATTTGTATTCTTTGTTTCATATAATTCCTTAAGGATCTTCCAGGTCTCTTTCGCTGTCTTGCAATCTCTGATATGAAGTATCATGTTGTCTTTTACAGACATTCACAAGTGCACTTTAACCTTAGTCCCTTGCTTCTCCCAATATTGAATTGATGCAACCATAGCTCTTGCCACTGCTTCTGGGTTTACTTCATCACCACTCACTATCGACAAGACACTATATCCCTCCTTTAATATCTGCATCTTAAATTTCCAATTCAAGTAATTGGCACCATCCAACTTGGTTGCTTAATTTAGGTATGATGCTAGAGGATTAGCAATTTGATTTTTTTTAAGCTACTTTGCAGAAAGAAAAACACTCAAAAAAAAGGTTAGGTAATATCAAACTGAATTTGTAGCAATAGATTCTGAAGCAAACACACTAACAATGTCAGGCAACACGATTTTGTTTCTTTTGAATTTAAGATTTGATCCTTAAGCATGCATCGAGGTTATCCAAAAAAGGAAAATAAATTAACACCCACAATGCTTTCTTATGCCCAGATCAAAATACTTTGAGGAAAATCCACAACCTTTAACCGATTAAAAAAAGCTCACCATGCATGTTATCAACAATCTCCATCCACTTTTTTTGTTTTAAATAGAATTGTCACCTTCTTCATAGGCTTCTGCCAATCAACCCCTACCCAATTCAACAACCACACAACGATACACAGTGCACAACGCACATGGCCCTTCTTGCCTCTACGTGCACTTTCTCCAAGCTCGACCTCCTCTAGTCGCACTGGACTCATCCAAATGCACGTCAGGTTTGATCTCTCAGCTCGTTCTGCGACCTTTCTTTACCAATCTCTCAGATTGTCAACACCTCCATCAATGCCCAATTCCACATGCAGTATTCCATGATTTCTCAATACACAATTACATAATTCCACCAATGTATAAATCCAACAATAGCCACAACATTCATCTCCTTATACATTCAAATTCTCACAAAGAGACAATTCTACAACTCTACCAATCGACTCCAGTGCCCAGTCTCCACGCAGTAGCCTTAATAATTTCTTGAGCGCACTCACATAGCACGCAACAGGAACACCATCACACCCCTTCACTTTCTCCAGCCTCATGAACCACAGTCTCTAGTCTTACGACCCTCAAGGTGGCTCTGATACCAGTACAAAAATAAGAAATACAAAATTTGAAGAAGGATGCAACTCTTTAGTGAGACAATCATTCACTAACGAGACTACACCACAACCCACTATTGCCTTCATCAAGCCAACAAACCAATACATATATAGGATTAGGTTATGCTTCAACAAATTCCTAGAATATAGGAATTACCAACCACAAAGTCTAAATAAAGGAAACAATTTAACAACACATAACCAGATCTAATTACGAGGGAATCTTCTAGATATTTCTCTATTATTCCAACAGATAGGATAGTACAAGACATTACAATATCTCTTCCATACTAGGTTGGAGAGTGCCTCTCGGCACAATGAATTAATGCCTATTCCTAGCACGTCCACAAAATATTTGTACCAAGTAGACCCACCCGAAGAGAGAACAAGTAGATTCACGATCATTTCCTTTGGCTCAACCATAGACCTTGACCTCGAGGGTGTCTAGAGAATTGAACCTATAACATCTCAATAGCAAAAGGTGCTTTAAGGATGAAAAATCCACCAATTGAACTACCCCTTTGGGCTACTCAATTCATATGTTATGTAAAATATTTTAATATCAATTATACATAGATTATATATTTTTATAATTATTTTATGTATGTATAATATATTTTGGTCATTTTTTTGGTATAGTTTTTTGGTCAATTTTCCCTTAAATCCAATAAATAATTTTTGGACTTACAAGTTTAAGTCATATACTTTATATATAATTCAAAAATACAATTTAAACAATGAAAAATTACTATATATATATATATATATATATAGAGAGAGAGAGAGAGAGAGAGAGAGAGAGAGAGAGGGCCACTACAAATTTATTAGGATCTATCAAGGGATGGGACGGATACAATTTTTTTTTTCTTTTCTCTTGCGCTGTGCTATATCCATGCTTAATATGGATCTAAACTGATTAATAGTCAATTTGAGTTATCTTGGGTGGTTGGGAAAAACAGTGGTTATCTTCCACACCCAAATTGATCAAATCCCTACAAATGAATGTTTTTCTCCTTAACAAATTAGTAAATTAAATTGTGCTGGGTAAATGAATATAGTAAACTGATTCATTACATTAACAAATCTTATATGATAAAATTCTATTTTGGTCAAAATTTTATGAAACTTTATTATCTAAATTTCAATAATTAAATTAACTTTTATACCTTTTTGGATAAGTATTTATCCAGTGTTGGACAATTAAATGATTATTATTATTTATTATTTTATATCTTCATTGGAGCCAACCTTTATATTGAATGCAAGAAGTACCAATCAAATCAACCTTAAAACCGCAACGATGCAATATATTTCTTGTACTGCATGATATCATAAAACGTATGACCTTCACATTCATGGCAATCATGATGCTCACTTTGTGCAATACCAATAACCTTCTATTTTCCTGTCAAAGTGGTTTACTATCTTCAATTTTACTTTTATCTTAGGCCCTGCAGCAACATGAGGATGATCTGTTGGTGTGTCTATTCATAATAATGGAGGCATTCTATTATTAGTAATGCATATTTTTGTTACCATACTATATGTGGTTAATCTTTAATGTTCACATCTCAAACACATGTTGGAAATATATCTTCTTTTAGATGAAATCATTGAAGTGTCACTACCGATATGTGACTTAAGGTTGGAGAGAACAAGTGTACTTGAAAAAATGAAATGAAATGGATTTTAATGATGTCCACGAGACCTAGCGGTCTAAGGGACCACCCACTATTGCTTAATCCATATTCAATTTTTTTTCTAGGTTGATTCTGCTGTTATGGATATTGAGTAAGAAATTCGTTGTTTTGTGAATTCTTGTCTCCTAAAAAAACTGTTAAGTTATGGTATGTTCTATGCTTATAACAGTTTACTTCTTTTTCTTATTATATTCCACCGATTAGAAATCACATGTACATAAAGTAAAGTGCAGATAGAACATTAAACGATCGACAGAAAACAAGCCAAGACAAGAGACACAAGATGTGGCGGCTAGCCAGGCACAAACCCCACAATGTGTGGGGAAACCCTTTGATCAAATCTTCTTTTATCTTCAATAATTCAGCAGAGAGAAATAGTACAATAAATCTGATTCATATCAGCAGTAGCAAACCCTAGATCAGTAGCATCAGCATTAGCGGCTTCATTATCAAACTAGGGCAGACCATATCTCACAAACCGATAGTTGGATTGACTTCATTCCACCACAAAAAGTTTCGGCTTCCAGAGGAGGTTCAGATGAACCTACAGTGCAGTTCATATGAGGAGATCTTCTAGGCCACGCAAGTCAATCTTTACTTCTGCAGTTGCAGCAGTTTCCGACTTCAAACTAGGGCAATCGATATCTTGCAAACCGTTCGTCGGATTGACTTCATTCCACCACCAAAATTTGTGGCTTTCAAAGGAGGTTCAGATGAACCTACAACGCAGTTCCAAAGAGGAGATATTCTAGGCCACGCAAGTCAATCTTTACTTCTGCAGTTGCAGCTTCAGTTTCAGCAGTTTCCGTCTTCAAACTAGGGCAGTCGATATCTTGCAAACCGTTCGTCGGATTGACTACATTCCACCACCGAAAGTTGCGGCTTTCAAAGGAGGTTCAGATGAACCTACAACGCAGTTTAGATGAGGAGATCTTCTAGGCCATGCAAGTCAATCTTTACTTCTGCAGTTGCAGCTTCAAATTCAACAGCTTCCGGTTTCACATGTGTGAGAGAGAGAGACCCATTTCAGCGCAGTAGAGAAGAGACTCATATCTGCGCATTAGAGAGAGAGAGATGTGATGAGATGAGTGAGTCCAAATGAGGAAAATTCCTCTTATATTTATACACAACGTTGGTGGGTGAATAGATGCGACTGTTGGGCTTCTGAGCCTACATGAGTTGTAGGTCAGCTTGATAATAATTCCATAATCAAAATAAATTCATATCTCCATGAATACTTATCGGAATTGGATGATCTTTATATCAATCCTACACCTCTCGATGAGAGGAATCTAATAAAAATATTATTAGCCATGAATAAGATGACCCACATGAAGTTTTTCCCTGGTTGCCAATTTTAACACTCCCTCTCAACCATGGAGAACTTCATTTGCAATCTATCTATCGGTCGTTACTATTCGTCCATCAAATGCACTGCCTTGTACAGCCTGACCCTTGCCCTGCTCAGCTCTATTTTTCCTGTTCTGCTTTGTCTTGTTCTGCCCTGCACTGATCTGTACTGTTTTGTTCTGTTCTGCTCTGCTCTTGCATTGTTTTGTTCTACTCTGCTTTTGTCCGAATTATGAAGAAGAAGAAATGATCGAGGATGTATCATACTGACTCAAAATCAGTCTCAGAGTATGTACCACTGATCCCAGACCAGTCTCAACCGACCCGAAGTCAGCGTCATAGTAAGTACAACTCCAATGGTCCTAGACCAATATCATCCTCCACTGACTCAAAGTCAGTCTCAGAGTATGTACCACTGATCCCAGACCAGTCTCAACCAACCCGAAGTCAGCGTCATAGTATGGTACAACTCCTACCACTGGTCCCAGACCAGTATCATTGATCCCAGATCAATGGAGGTCATCCTAGCGTAGGAAGTACGGTAGTTACAACGATGTGTCCATCGGTACTACTATGGTCCCTAACTTCATTTCCCTGCTCATTGATTAGATGATAGGTACTTCCCATGAGTCCCAGACTGCATGGGTAGGATGCCTCGACAGGAGAACTAATCAATCCTGTCCTCACAGGAGAACACATCAATCCTGCTACAATCGCCATGGAGAACACATTAATCGAGGCCGCCATGGAGAACATATCAATCCAGGCCTCACAGGAGAACACATCAATCCTGCTACAATCGCCATGGAGAACACATCAATCCAGGCCTCACATGAGAACTAATCATCCTGCTACACAGGAGAGCGAATCATCCTGTTCCACAAGAGAGCGAATCATCTTGTCCCACAAGAGAACGAATCATCTTGTTCCACAAGAGAGCGAATCATCTTGTTCCATAAGAGAGCGAATCATCTTGTTCCACAAGAGAGCGAATCATCTTGTTCCAGTGCGCACCAACAGGGGAGGGTGAGTCACCCTGTGGTTGTATGTTGCTCCAGTAAGAACCACAAGCCCTCAGAGCTCCCAGAACTCAATGTATGCAACATGCAGAACCCTTGTACAAGGGTTTCTTGATGACTCCAAGTCGTTTGGGAAAATCACAAATTAGATCTTTCCTCAGGGCTTTGACAAGGTGTATCAACCTCTACATCATCTTAATGCGATGGAGCCTCCTTGCTCATCAACTTACCATATCCCAGATGATGTCTATCTGCTGGAGCAATTGACGAATACAGGATTCCTCAATAATCGAATCCCACCTCTGGTTGTTACAGAGAATCACAGTGGTATCCAATGTAAATCCAAACAGCTCACAGAAGAGCTTTCGCAACCAGACTGCCTCACACGAGGTTATGCTAGCAACAATATATCCTACTTCGGCGGTGCTCAAAGCCATCGACTTCTGCTTCCTGCTCATCCAGGATATTGAAGAAGATCCCAAGGTGAAACAGTACCAGGAAGTGCTCTTACGGTACACCACACTGCCTGCCCAATCAGCATCAGTATATCCAAGTAGTCTCACATCTTCGACAGTGTATCTTAACCCATTGTGCCACGAAGATATCTCAGAAGATTCTTGGCATCAATCTAGTGAGGCTCAACCAAATATGAGCTCACAATGCTAACTGCAAAACATATGTTCGGACGGAGGTTCACCAAGAACATCAATGCGAATGAGTTTTTGAAACTCAGAGGCATTTCCCAAGTCTGGTCCGACATCACTACCATATAACTTCTAAAAGTTAAGATCCTCGAGGTAGTCACAGGCTTGCAGTCCATCATACCGAATCTTTCCAATATATTTACCACATATTTTCCTTGAGATAGGAAAATTTCCCTTGGCTTCTGCCACACTTCAAGTCCTTGGTCCTTCATTTCAAATTCAGAAGCCATCTCCCTCTTACATTTGTGAATGAGAGGGTTTGCACCTGTAGAAAGAGGTCATCCACATGCAACATCAGTATGATAGGCTTTTCATCTTCAACCTTAAAGTAAAGGTTAGGATCGGCTTCACTCCTAGTGAATCCCAACTTCATCAAGTAGCTATCGATCCTCTCATACCATGCTCGGGGTGCTTGCTTCAGCCCATAGAGAGCCTTCTTCAACCTGCATACATGAGATTTTCAATCATAAATCTCAAATCCTTTGAGTTGCTCCACGTAGACCTCTTCTTTGATCAAACCGTGCAAGAACGCAGTCTTGACATCCATCTGATGTAGGTTCCATCCTTGTTGGAGAGGTAAATCCCCTCTGCGGATAGAGGCGATCCCACTAGCCCAAAAAGGGTCTAGCAACAATCAATTCACGCTACTATGCAAATTCCTAGTTGCATACTGAAAGTGGATTACGAGAACCAACCTGGAGTCCAACGCTAATGTCGAAGAAGAGTTGATACTCCCGTTCCCTTGCTCCGGCAGGTCACAATCCTTGCGATCCCCACGAATGGATACCTGCACATGCAAAGAACGAAGCGAATACAAGCATAAAATCCACTAAAATACAACTATATTTCAGTCAGAAAGGAAATAAATCAAACATTATCATGATGAACAATGAGATTGGAACCATAACAGTAGTCGTTTATTAATGAATAATCAACAGAGAAAGATACAACCAAGGTTCTGATGTTGAACCTCTCCTCTGGCTGGGCGAGCAGCTATGTATGTCTTGCAATAGACCTACTCTCTCTCAGACTTCTGGCAGCATAACCTCCCTATGCTTCAAGACTCTTACTATCACTCAAGACAAGCGTTATCACGACTAGCATTACTGAAAAGACTAGCCTGTCAAATGCATGAGGATAGACTTTTATAGATGGAGAAGGGAGGAAGATACAATGCATCAGGACACCCATTGTGGATTGGCATTATCTCCGAAAAGCCGCTGTGGATAGATGTCAAGGATAGATGATGACTCTCGACCTCTATCAGATAAACTTTATCCTCAAAAGACTTCGTGATTTGAAGGGAAAAAACATTTGGGCGCGCGTTTGTCAAAAATCATTACCAAACTTGGTTGGCGCGGGTATTGTTCTAAGACAGAGCGCCAATGGTCGCACCCTCTTTTGAGGATCTCATTGATTGGCGCGGGTAGGACACTGTGGACCCGCGCTAATGGAAAAAGGGCACTTTTCAGGGATATTTTGCAGAAGGTGTCTTCAGGGAACATGAAGTACATACTCAGGGGAACATAATGCAAGTGTTTTTAGGTTATGTCACTGTTCACAGGTCCCGGAATGCGTCCTCCAAAGTACGGAAACAGGGGTAATAGGGACGGTGACCAATGGTGACAAATTACTGTGTAACAGATGCCCCCTAAAGCATGAGGCCCGAGAGAGAGAGAGGGGTGAAATGCTTTACAAGAACACATGTAGCTGCCGCCGAGAATCTGCATTGAGAGATACAACTGATAGCTCAAGTACATGATGTATGTGGTATGGTCACAGCCATCCATAAGAGAGTACATAATAATCTAGATCCATCGTATGGACGCAGCCATCTGGTTAGGATCAATGAATTGACTCAGGTATGGTCGCAGCCATCCAGTGAATGAGTCATGTATCAAGAATCACGCCTGGATTACAACAGACACAATCCAGGGTCTTGCGCTCCATCTCGACCCGAACAAAAGTACAAGTACAAGCATGCGAATATATGAGCTGAAGTCCAACATGCATGAACATCGTCTGATTACCAGTCAATATTGAAAACTGTTAACAGACGCGAGAGGTACCACCAATAATGACAATGGCCCTCAAGGTACTACAGGTACAATCTACGGCGTGCGAATTAGTGATTTGACGTCGAACACCCGTAGAATCATTCGATCGGAGGCCAATGATGAAAACCTCACGTCGAACACGAAGAACTTGCCATTGAGGCATGCAGGCTCCAAGGCACCGGAAGGGAGTCTCTAGATCAGCTTCCTGGATAATGTGCTGAAGTTGACAGGAAGTGACCTTGATCGAAGGTGGGCCATAATGTTTCCCACATCATTGAAACGAGGCAGAGAGATAATGTTGTGAATCAAGATTATGTGAACTATCAGAGGGAGGTTGTTTCTTTGCAGAGGTCAACTTCTCTTGAACATATCGGCGGCACGATAGTGGAATTGGCAGTATTTGACATCAATGGATCAGAGGTCATGGTGACGAGGCAATGAGCAGATGAGAGGTCAAACAGGATTATCCAAATCCACGGAGGCAAGTGAAAAATGAGATGAGATATCCCCACCCAGACACGAAAGCGGACAAGTGCCATGTTCAAGAGCGACATACCGCTGACACGACGATAATTATGGTTCCTTTTTTCCCCTGCCATTTCTGGCGAGTACCCCAATTATTTTTAACAAGCTTGATGGGGATAGCATATGCTTGTGGTGCGTCATTTCGACAGAATCCGATGTCATCAGGTTTTAACGAGTTTGACAAAGGAAGAACTCGACATCTTTTCATGTTTAGAGAGTTTGAAAAGACAGCAGAAAAGGAAACTCCAAGGGTGTCCTTTTTCGTAAAGTTGTGTCTCTCGAGCCCGAAAAAGTATAAAACAATGCTCGAAAGAACCGCCCGACCATTACGATCGAGGAGTACTTTTCATAAATAGTGATTTCAACCTGAAAAAGTAAAAAAGCGATCAAAACCACATCGTTTCGTAACCATTAACGAGTCTGAAACGACAAAAACCCAGTAATCTTTTTATGTTTTAACGGTCAACAAAAAGAACTTAAAACGACCGCCTCTTATTTACTTTTAACGAGTCAAGAGGGAAAACTCGGCAATCTTTTCGTCTTTAAATGGTCGGAAAAGAGCTGAAAGAAGACCTCCATTTTTATTTTCTTTAACGAGTCAAAAAGGAAAAATACTCGGCAATCTTTTCATATTTTACGAGTCAGAAAAGAGCGTAAAGGCGACTCGTCCTGAAGGAACGAGTGGTATAAAGGGTAGCAACTGGTTCCGGCAATGGTGGAACTGCTCAAAACATGTAATGGTCAAGAGGTTGGCTAATAAAACCACTCATCGCTGCGGTTCCTCAGGAAAGGATAAACAACCAAGTGAGAGCATATGATCGGCCAAAGAGATGGTGGCGATGGAATGAAACAACCAAGGCTCATCTAACAGAATTTAGCAGATAAAAGGCAATCACGAGATGTAGATCAGGTATGGGTTCATTTTTACACAAGCTTGAACCATGAAGAACTCTGCTTGGATTCGGTTTCATGTTTACACAAGCTTGAAACGAAAAACTATGCTTGTTATAAGTTCGCATGCCCCCAGCATGATAACGCAAATCGAGGTACATACCCCCCAAGCTTCATTGCATTCAACGAGGTGGATGGAATGAAGGTTCACTCTCGAGATCTGTGAAAGACTCGACTTGTATTTTACAAGATCTAGATCCATCGTATGGACGCAGCCATCTGGTTAGGATCAATGAATTGACTCAGGTATGGTCGCAGCCATCCAGTGAATGAGTCATGTATCAAGAATCACGCCTGGATTACAACAGACACAATCCAGGGTCTTGCGCTCCATCTCGACCCGAACAAAAGTACAAGTTCAATCATGCGAATATATGAGCTGAAGTCGAACATGCATGAACATCGTCTGATTACCAGTCAATATTGAAAACTGTTAACAGACGCGAGAGGTACCACCAATAACGACAATGGCCCTTAAGGTACTACAGGTACAATCTACGGCGTGCGAATTAGTGATCTGACGTCGAACACCCGTAGAATCATTCGATCGGAGGCCAATGATGAAAACCTCACGTCGAACAGGAAGAACCTGCCATTGAGGCATGCAGGCTCCAAGGCACCGGAAGGGAGTCTCTAGATCAGCTTCCTGGATAATGTGCTGAAGTTGACAGGAAGTGACCTTGATCGAAGGTGGGCCATAATGTTTCCCACATCATCGAAACGAGGCAGAGAGATAATGTTCTGAATCAAGATTATGTGAACTATCAGAGGGAGGTTGTTTCTTTGCAGAGGTCAACTTCTCTTGAACATATCGGCGGCACGATAGTGGAATTGGCAGTATTTGACATCAATGGATCAGAGGTCATGGTGACGAGGCAATGGGCAGATGAGAGGTCAAACAGGATTATCCAAATCCACGGAGGCAAGTGAAAAATGAGATGAGATATCCCCACCCAGACACGAAAGCGGACAAGTGCCATGTTCAAGAGCGACATACTGCTGACACGACGATAATTATGGTTCCTTTTTTCCCCCGCCATTTCTGGCGAGTACCCCAATTATTTTTAACAAGCTTGATGGGGATAGCATATGCTTGTGGTGCGTCATTTCGACAGAATCCGATGTCATCAGGTTTTAACGAGTCTGACAAAGGAAGAACTCGACATCTTTCCATGTTTAGAGAGTTTGAAAAGACAGCAGAAAAGGAAACTCCAAGGGTGTCCTTTTTCGTAAAGTTGTGTCTCTCGAGCCCGAAAAAGTATAAAACAATGCTCGAAAGAACCGCCCGACCATTACGACCGAGGAGTACTTTTCATAAATAGTGATTTCGACCTGAAAAAGTAAAAAAGCGATCAAAACCACATCGTTTCGTAACCATTAACGAGTCTGAAACGACAAAACCCAGTAATCTTTTTATGTTTTAACGGTCAACAAAAAGAACTTAAAACGACTGCCTCTTATTTACTTTTAACGAGTCAAGAGGGAAAACTCGGCAATCTTTTCGTCTTTAAATGGTCGGAAAAGAGCTGAAAGAAGACCTCCATTTTTATTTTCTTTAACGAGTCAAAAAGGAAAAATACTCGGCAATCTTTTCATATTTTACGAGTCAGAAAATAGCGTAAAGGCGACTCGTCTTGAAGGAACGAGTGGTATAAAGGGTAGCAACTGGTTCCGGAAATGGTGGAACTGCTCAAAACATGTAATGGTCAAGAGGTTGGCTAATAAAACCACTCATCGCTGCGGTTCCTCAGGAAAGGATAAACAACCAAGTGAGAGCATATGATCGGCCAAAGAGATGGTGGCGATGGAATGAAACAACCAAGGCTCATATAACAGAATTTAGCGGATAAAAGGCAATCACGAGATGTAGATCAGGTATGGGTTCATTTTTACACAAGCTTGAACCATGAAGAACTCTGCTTGGATTCGGTTTCATGTTTACACAGGCTTGAAACGAAAAACTATGCTTGTTATAAGTTTGCATGCCCCCAGCATGATAACGCAAATCGAGGTACATACCCCCCAAGCTTCATTGCATTCAACGAGGTGGATGGAATGAAGGTTCACTCTCGAGATCTGTGAAAGACTCGACTTGTATTTTACGAGATCTTAATCAAAAGACTCGATTTGGAAAGGGAGTTGTTTCATTTTTTAATGAGGTTGACACAGTAAAAGAACTATCCTCATAACCCTTGTTTCATTTTTTAATGAGCTTGACACAATGCCAGGAACTATGCTCGGACACCTAGTTTCATTTTTTAAGGAGCTTGACATAGGAAAACAAACTATGCTCCGCTCGAACTTCATCATAATGAACAAGAAGTCGGTGCTTCCAAGAGTGTCGCTCCCGGTGGGAGGACAATATTTCGGAAGTCAGGGCCCAATGCCCCCAGGACAGTATGCACGACGGCGGCATCACTGGATACAGGCACGGGATAGGTGGCCACGTAGTTGATCTGTATTGGGGCAGATGCAACTGGTGGATGAAAACCAGGAGGGGATGACGACTGCGCAGGAGGGACCCGTGGACGAACGAACGATAATTGATCGATAGTCACAATTCTTCCATCGTGTGGAAAGCAAACCACACGGAAAAGTGAAGAGACAAGGGCCCCCATGGCATAAACATAGTCACGGCCAAGGAGAAGACTGAAATCTAAAGCACCTTGGGTAACCGATACGTCTATATAGACGGTCTTGCCTCCCAAAGTAATAGGGAACTTTGGAAGGATCCCTAATGGTTGACTAGTTCCTCCGTCAAAAGCCGTCAGATTCGATGCGACTGGCACAAGCTGTGGGGAACCCAAAGCTTGCCAAGTAGTGGCAGGCATAAGACTAACAGATGCACCCTCATCCAAAACAGTGCCAGGTATTGCCTTATCATAGGCGTGTACCGTGACCCAGAAAGGCACATGGGATGGGAGGCGGGAGGTAGTCAAACGACTCCAGTCGAAGGAAACGACTGAACTACTTGGTGGGGGAATCGTATGATTGCCCCCCTGCTCTAAAGGAACCGAAGGAGAACCTTCGGGAGCAGCTGGGTTAGGAGAGTCATTTCGGGACTCAGGAGAATCTGAAGAGACGAGAAGAACATGGGCGTGATGCTCTTCCGAAACAGAGTGAGCGAGCGGCGGACTCGAGTCAACACTCTTTCCAACCAATGGTTGGTCTGGAACAGGCTGGGAACAGCCGGGTTCGGGAAGAGGGGCCTGGACAAGAGAAGAATTTGAAGCAATCTCTTTGTCAGCAGGGGGACGATCTGCAGTTGCAGAGAGACGTTGATAGCCAACGGGTAGTTGGGGTGAAGGAGTTGTGAGACTTTCCAAGACAACGGAGGCTTTATCCATGAGAGGACAAAGGTGAAGGGGATGATTGCCTTCACAAAGTCTACAGGGGATTCGAATCTTCCCTTTTTCCTTACCATTTCCAACCGAGAAGGTAGCATCGCCGTGAGCTTTAGAGGACGATGAGGGGCGGGCCGGATCGCGAGACCACACTTCTAAGACCCTGGGGATGCCAGGACAATCGCGAAGAAGATGGTCCTCCTTGCATAATCGACAAGGAAACTTGACCTTCCGCGGAGGAGCGGAAGGGGGCCCGACTTCAGGCGTACTTGAGGGAGTAGCTACACTTGTAACCTCTCCTTTGGGAGCCTTCTTCTTCTTTGTCTTCTTCTTCTTCTTCTTAGCCACTTGGTTACTTGAATCCAGACTTTCGCCAGGCGAAGTATAAGATGAGGACGCAGAAATAGGCGAAGAAGGGGAGAGGTCCACCTTGGAATCAACATGATGTTGTTCGGGTGGAGGAGACGGTGGAACAGGAGTCATCACACTCGGGACCACCGAGGTTGAAAACAACCATACGGGCAAACCGATGGTTAACCCAGGCAAAGACAAAGTTGCCATATACGGAGCACCGACATTTCCAAAAGAAGGAAATGGACTAGGGTTTCCATCCGGGGGAACACCTTGGCCGGTAGACTTAGGGAAGGATGCCATTGAAAACGAGAAAGAACCCTACTCAAGCTAACGCAAACAAGATCTAACTGGGTAAATGTGAATCGTGGCCGAATAAATTTTAAGACGCACAGACTTAACTTGATCTTTTCATATTTTAAGAGTCGAGAAAAGGACAAAAAGATGACTCTAGTCTCCTTCGAATGTTTAATGAGCACGAAGTGACAAGACGCTCACTGGCACCTTTTCTTTTAAGGAGTCCGAAAAGGATCAAAAGTGACTACTCTGGAGACTCTAGGCAAAGGGTTTACCAAACAATCCGTAAAACTGCTTATACACCTTGGCAATCAGATGAAAACCAAGGACTTCCCGTACGGCAGTCAATCTTCCCGAATGCTGTGTTCAGTGCATTATGGCTTGTAAGGCGGCAGACACGGCTTCCTGTGGATAAAGGATGATAACCTAGTGGGGTCTCCCCTATATACGCGACAGTACGTGGGAGCTCAAGTCCGTGCTAGACCACTATCGAGTCACAAAAGGAGGAATCACCCAACCGTGATGTGAAACAACAGTGACTAGGTTTAACGACACCGGAACATGTCTCTAGCCTAGACCTCTAGAATGTATGCGTTAGGTTCCAATGCGTTTTTTAGATTCATTCGGTTCATTTTACAGTTGATCTTTGATTAGGTTTCAGTTTTTAGGTCCTACCGTATGTGATCTCTCAAAATTTCCTAAATGCAAACTATATGCCAAAATATATCATTCCGTTCAATGAATGCTAACTACGAGAGAGTTGAGATCTTTCAATCGAACAAAATGATCATAAAACAAACAATGATAACTCTAATGCAGCTAATGGCAATAAAATAAACTTTTCTTTAAAGTCATTAATCACTAACAACAACGAAAAACTTTAATTTCCATTAACTAATATAACGCAAAAGAGATTGTTCGTTTTTCTTTTATTGGCAAAATTCACTAAGTAAATTTTGAGAGATATGATAACAGAGAGCAAAAAAAGCAAAGTCTTTGAAAAGAAAGGCAATCCTTCAAACCAAGAAAAACTCCAAAATCTCAATGAGCCATGTGATATAGGCTCAAAACGAAGCCATATGGAAATCAAGCAAAAAGAACTAAATTGCTCGAATAACCCAAAAACAAGCTTCAACAACCACCAAACAGATGCAAAAGAGTATTCAAAAAGTTGACTGGATCAAGAGAAGACTGAAACATAAACTGGCAAACACCCAAAGTATGCAAATGTAATCTATGCACACTTTTCATTCATATCCTAAAAATGAGAATTCTAATTATGCAAGTGTGATCTATGCAAGAGAATTCTCAAACACACGATGATTCTAATGTAATCTAAGAACCAATCAAGTGCAAACCAAGAAAAACGGGTGAGAGTTCAAAAGATCATAAACTAAAAACACTCAAAGGTGATTAACACTCATACACAATTTAGCAAAAACAAAAGCAAAAGATGCAAAATTGTGAAAAGATCGAGACAAACCTCCAAGTAATGATCAAAGGAAATCAAATTAATAATTTGCCAGAAAAAGACTCAAAACCAGTCAAAAAAGACTCTGATACATTCAGATGATTGAACAAAACAGGAAACCCAAGCTTGGGAGGCTGTAAACAAGCAAAATGAACAAGTTCACAGGGTTGGCGCGACTGTTAGGAAGAAAACTGCGCTAATTAAGGATTGGCGCGGTCTGTCAATGTGCAACCTGCGCCAACTGGCGCGACTGTCAGGCCTAAAAACGCGCTAAATAAATTTGCCGACTAAAAAAATAAAAACCAACAGTTCACGGCTTGACTAACAGAAACCAGACAGATCAAATATAAAGACAGGCAGACCAAGCATAAAAATCCAGCTCAGAAAACTCATCTAAGCAAGCAAACAAGAGAGATCAAGGTGCATGACAAACTCCAAGCTGTTCGGTTCGTAAACCAAACCGGAGATTGACTGAAGTGGCGTTGATCTACTCCGCTAATGCAAAGCAATAGCGTTTCGAAGGCTACCTGGCCGTTCTTCAGGCTCCGTCCAAGGTTTATGAATCAAACAACAAATAGCTTCCCCAGTGGAGTCGCCAAATTGTTGGAGAGGTAAATCCCCTCTGCGGACAGAGGCGATCCCACTAGCCCAAAAAGGGTCTAGCAACAATCAATTCACGCTACTATGCAAGTTCCTAGTTGCATACTGAAAGTGGATTACGAGAACCAACTTGGAGTCCAACGCTAATGTCGAAGAAGAGTTGATACTCCCGTTCCCTTGCTCCGGCAGGTCACAATCCTTGCGATCCCCGCGAATGGATACCTGCGCATGCAAAGAACGAAGCGAATACAAGCATAAAATCCACTAAAATACAACTATATTTAAGTCAAAAAGGAAATAAATCAAACATTATCATGATGAACAATGAGATTGGAACCATAACAGTAGTCGTTTATTAATGAATAATCAACAGAGAAAGATACAACCAAGGTTCTGACGTTGAACCTCTCCTCTCGCTGGGCGAGCAACTATGTATGTCTTGCAATAGACATCCTCTCTCTCAGACTTCTGGCAGCATAACCTCCCTATGCTTCAAGACTCTTACTATCACTCAAGACAAGCGTTATCACGACTAGCATTACTGAAAAGACTAGCCTGTCAAATGCATGAGGACAGACTTTTATAGATGGAGAAGGGAGGAAGATACAATGCATCAGGACACCCATTGTGGATTGGCATTATCTCCGAAAAGCCGCTGTGGATAGATGTCAAGGATAGATGATGACTCTCGACCTCTATCAGATAAACTTTATCCTCAAAAGGCTTCGTGATTTGAAGGGAAAAAACATTTGGGCGCGCATTTGTCAAAAATCAATACCAAACTTGGTTGGCGCGGGTATTGTTCTAAGACAGAGCGCCAATGGTCGCACCCTCTTTTGAGGATCTCACTGATTGGCGCGGGTAGGACACTGTGGACCCGCGCTAATGGAAAAAGGGCACTTTTCAGGGATATTTGCAGAAGGTGTCTTCAGGGAACATGAAGTACATACTCAGGGGAACATAATGCAAGTGTTTTTAGGTTATGTCACTGTTCACAGGTCCCAGAATGCGTCCTCCAAAGTACGGAAACAAGGGTAACAGGGACGGTGACCAATGGTGACAAATTACTGTGTAACAATCCTTGTGAAGTCACAAGGGCTATGATCAAGTGGATGGTTGTATATCTGGCAACAGGTGCAAATATCATAGTCTATACCTTCCTTCTGGGATAAACCACGAGCAACAAAATGAACTTTATACTTTTCCATACTTCCATTTGCTGCATGCTTTATCTTGTAAAGCCATTTTGAAGTAACAATTGTCTTGTCCAGGGTCTAGGAACTACTTCCCAGACATCATTCTCCATAATAGACTCATATTCTATGGTCATAGCACCCTTCCATAGTTAATGCTTGATGACATCTGAGAATGATGAAGGCTCATTTTGTATGATCGTGCTCATGATGGTCAGGTATCCCTGATACTTGTTAAGTTTCTTAATTTGACGGAAGGTTCCTCAGGGTGCAGCATGTCCTTCAGAATCATCAAGTATCCCCCTAAGCCATGAAGGCCTCTTCCTAGAAGAGGAAGGCTCACGTGGATGAGAATCAATCAGATCCATGGGTTCTTCTATATCAGGCATTGATTCATCATCCTTTTCTTTCAGTTCCCTGGTGTCGGCTTCTTGAGAGCTCCTCAAAGTCAGAAGATTGTTCACCTTGCGGTGAACTTTTCTTCAAGAGTCTTGGAACCCAATGCTTGATGAGGGCATCGATTTTGTACATATACGGCGGTGATTGTAGTTTCAGCCCATAGAAACTTCAGAAGTCTTTGATCATGTAGCATGGCCCAGACAGCTTCCATCATCTTGCAGTTCTTCCTTCCCACCACACCATTATGCTCAGGAGTATGTGGTGTAGTAGTCTCCCTCTTAATGCCAACCTCAAGTATGCCTGAGTGAACCAACTGTAATATATCGGAGGTATTTCTTTGAGGGGAATGGTCCCCTTTTGAGCTTTCCTTCGGCACATCCCGGACATACACCTTCTTTCTCTACTTGGAATTCGGGCATCCCTGTTACCATCTGTCTTACATCGGGTAGAGCTTTGTAATGAAGGTGGGAAAACCTCCGATGCCAAAGTTCAGACTAAAGAGTTATGTCACAAGACATGACACCTAGCGGACTTCCATCGACCTGATATAATGAATCAACACTAAACCCAAGAGTAAAGGAATCTTTATCATTATTTTTCCATATACATACCTTGCCATTGCTGAAGGTTACCTTGTAGCCTCTGTCTTCCATTGCCAAGATGGACACTAGGTTCCTTTTGAGGTTAGGTGCATTTAATACATCCTGGACTTTCTAGCCTTCCTGAATGGTTGTCCTCTTCCTCGATCTCCAGCTCTCCTCTTACCTTTGCTGTTGAATTTGTCATTCCTTTGATTTGCTATCAGAGGGATTTTGATCATCCTCCCGGTGTGAGTCCTTTCTTCTCTTTGCATGAGAAGAAAAGGCAGCAGGAGGACCTTTAGGCATGGGCATTTCTTGCACTTCTACCCTTGTTTGTTCTTGAATGCATCTAGCCATTAATTCCTCGAAACTAGGAATTACATTATTGTTCAGAAGAGTATTCCTTAACACATACCATTCAGATGGTAATCCTCCGAGAGTTGTGAGTGCCATTTCTCTGTCAGTAATGGTTTCCCCAATAGATAGGAGATTGTTCTTGATCTCGGTGATTCTTAAGAAGCATGCTTGCATAATTTCATCTTTACCCTTCTTGATTTCCCTCAACTTATTTCTAAGAAACAAAACTTGATTTGCATCATTAACTTTAAATAAACTCACCAGTCTGTCGTAGATTTCCTTGGAGGTGTCTAGATCAGAGATGTAGGCCACCAAGCGCTTGTCGATAGAGTCCCGGATGATCTTCTTTGTTTTTAATTCTCCATTTTTCCATTTGTTCCAGGCAGCAGCAGATGCATTTGATGAAGGCTCAACAATATTGCCTCTTACATGGTCCAGCGCTCCTTGATCTTCAAGGGTTAGATCGATAGACATCTTCCATCCATGATAGTCAGCTTTCTCACGGAGCTTGTCTTCGGCAGGAAAGAGTGTTGAGGACCCCATAGTTCTTTTAGGATAGCCTTGCCAATCTTCTCTTCAATGATTGCTCTTGTTCTTGCTCGGGCTTTGTCTTCACCTCAGCTCTGATACCATGTTAAGTTATGGTATGTTCTATGCTTATAATAGTTTACTTCTTTTTCTTATTATATTCCACCGATTAGCAATCACATATACATAAAGTAAAGTGCAGATAGAACATTAAACGATCGACAGAAAACAAGCCAAGACAAGAGACACAAGATGTGGCGGCTAGCCAGGGACAAACCCCACAATCTGTGGGGAAACCCTTTGATCAAATCTTCTTTTATCTTCAATAATTCAGCAGAGAGAAATAGTACAATAAATCTAATTCATATAAGCAGTAGCAAACCCTAGATTAGTAGCATCAGCATTAGCGGCTTCATTATCAAACTAGGGTAGACCATATCTCACAAACCGATAGTCGGATTGACTTCATTCCACCACCAAAAGTTTTGGATTCCAGAGGAGGTTTAGATGAACCTACAACGCAGTTCAGATGAGGAGATCTTCTAGGCCACGCATGTCAATCTTTACTTCTGCAGTTGCAGCTTCAGTTTCAGCAGTTTCCGGCTTCAAACTAGGGCAGTCGATATCTTGCAAACCGTTCGTCGGATTGACTTCATTCCACCACCAAAAGTTGCAGCTTTCAAAGGAGGTTCAGATGAACCTACAACGCAGTTCCAAAGAGGAGATCTTCTAGGCCACGCAAGTCAATCTTTACTTCTGCAGTTGCAGCTTCAGTTTCAGCAGTTTCCGGCTTCAAACTAGGGCAGTCGATATCTTGCAAACCGTTCGTCGGATTGACTTCATTCCACCACCAAAAGTTGCGGCTTTCAAAGGAGGTTCAGATGAACCTACAACGCAGTTCAGATGAGGAGATCTTCTAGGCCATGCAAGTCAATCTTTACTTCTGCAGTTGCAGCTTCAAATTCAACAGCTTCCGGTTTCACATGTGTGAGAGAGAGAGACCCATTTCAACGCAGTAGAGAAGAGACTCATATCTGCGCAGTAGAGAGAGAGAGATGTGATGAGATGAGTGAGTCCAAATGAGGAAAAGTCATCTTATATTTATACACAACGTTGGTGGGTGAATAGATGCGACTGTTGGGCTTCTGAGCCTACATGAGTTGTAGGTCGGCTTGATAATAATTCCATAATCAAAATAAATTCATATCTCCATGAATACTTATCGGAATTGGATGATCTTTATATCAATCCTACACTTCTCGACAAGAGGAATGTAATAAAAATATTATTAGCCATGAATAAGATGACCCACATGAAGTTTTTCCCTGGTTGCCAATTTTAACAAAAATTCATTGAGACTGTTCACCTTTAGGCTGCTATGTTATATCCCTAGGGGGGATAATATGGGGTACAAAGGGAGGTACCCAAGGGAATAATGTAATAATGGGAAGGGCCATAGTAATAAATAAGGTGGTTAACTCATATCATGTAAGGGACCACAAGTAGTTAGTAATAATGTAATGGACCCATGGTATTAGATAGATGGTATTGAGGGAACCATGGTAATGACCCATGGTATTGTATGTATGAGGCCTATATAGAGGCTAGAGACTCCCCATTGAGAGATGTGAAGGAATATTGTATGAACAGGCATATGGCTTGTGGAGTGTTCTCCTTCTTAAGGAGTGAATGTATGGTGTTGCCCTACCTTAAGGGTTTTGATCAATAAAGAAGCATTTCTATCTATTCAAATCTTGTTATTTTTGGGTTTATTTGCATTGTCTTATATTTTCATATCAGATCTATAACAATTGGTATCAGAGCTATAACATGCTATCAAACTAATGACAG
Organism: Pinus tabuliformis; assembly: GCA_031772625.1. Classification (NCBI taxonomy): domain Eukaryota; kingdom Viridiplantae; phylum Streptophyta; class Pinopsida; order Pinales; family Pinaceae; genus Pinus; species Pinus tabuliformis. The sequence continues at coordinate 390,943,182 of CM062808.1, read as the reverse complement.
ATAACTTTATATGCTGCACACTCTTTGATAAAATTCCATTTTGTTTCTACCACCCCTCTGTTGCAAAATACGGAAATTCTTTCATTCCAATCTTCTTTAGGGACCGCCCATTTACGAGTTTCACATCTTAGATGATGGGAGCTAGTCCTCAATTGAGAAATTAAAAATTTAGCTGTTCCCTTGATCGAGGAACTCAAATACACTTTATCATCATATTTCCACATTGGGTTAAATTCTTTGACACAATATGATTTCCTTTTGCCTACCTGCTTTGACCACATGGCAGTCCTAAATTTTTCTAACACCCACCTTTTTATCTCCTCCTTAGCGTGAGGGAAATCATGCGGATTTATGTCCCATTTGCCTAACCACTTTCTATTTTGTTTCATCCATGTCTTTTTCCGACGATTTAGCTCTTCTTCAACAACCAATTTGGGTCACTTGTGCTTATCCATATTTTCAACCTTCTTCAGGTAACTTAGCAAATGAATGACCGCTAACGCCTCAATTGGAAACATACTCGACTCAACTAAAAGGATATCCTGTGGGATCATTGATTTGAATTTGAGGCTACTTGTGATCAGGTTCTTTTGAATTCTTTCTATTTGTTGCCACTTGTGTCTTGACATGTTGCTCCCCCATATTTCGCAACCATTGAGGATAACTGACACCACTAATAGACCAAAGAGGGTTTTCTTAGTCTTCAATCCCATAGATCTTCCTGTCTACACCTAATATGAAGAAAGTAAGAACATTTCCACCCTCCTTGTATTCTCTTTGATCTACATGTCTCCCAGATAAGCCTGTAGTGAAAATAAATTCCTAAATACTTCTACCACCTCCAAGGGGATTCCCTTAAAGAGAAAAGTAACCTGATGTTTCTTTCTTTTCAAAGAAAAAATCATGAATTTGGTTTTGTTGGTATTTACTTGCATTCCCACCTCTTAACAAATGAGTTCCAGAGCTTTCAAGTGTTCTCTCAAACCTAGTGTCGATTTAGCGATAAGAATAAGGCCATCTGTATATAAAAGTAGTTTCACCACATATCTTGCCAGCTGAATGCCTTCTCCTTCGGTATTGTTTATCCACTCTTCAAGCTTATCAATATATAAACCAAACAATGTGGGGGAAAGAGGACATCCCTGTTTGACTCCCATGTCATTGTCAAAGCATTCAGACATGCCTTCCTTTGTTATGATTCTAGCTCTAACCCGCTCATAAAGCTTATGAACAACTGCCCTATATTCCTTTGGGACCTTTAGTTCTTCCATTCTGTGCCATAGTTTGTTTCTAGGGACAATATCGAAGGCTTTTTTAAAGTCAACAAGGCAACAAAATGCTTCCCCACCTTGATTGTCCCAAATTTTTTCAATGAAGTGTTTTAGAGTGATGCAGTGATCAATGGTAGAATGTTTACGCCTGAAGCCAACCTGTCCCTTTCATCCTTTTCCCTTTTTTTTTTCCCATTCGCTGATTATGTGCTCTAGCATGCTCCCAAAGTTTCCAAGGAGAGGGTTGACCATAATAGTATGATAGTTAGAAGGGTTATTGATGTCTCTGGTTTTATGAAGAGGTATAACAACACTAGTTGTCCACTCAATAGGAAAGCTATCTTGATTGACTTTGTTAAATATCTCCTTGATGTGTGGAGCTAGAAGCTTCATTCCCCATTTTAAAAATTTTGCTTGTAAACTATCAATGTCTTGTGCTTTACCATTTGACAGTTCCTTCATACCTTGTTCAATATTAGCAACTGAAAATAACTTTGTTGAGGAGACAATTATGGGAGGCTTACTTTTCTCATTTGTCCACTCATATAGAAGTTTTGCATAGTCTAACCACTAAGCCTCTATGATATTGTTTTCTATTTGTTTTTTTCTTTTGTTGTAGTTCCTTCCAAAAACCTTTGGGATTATGTTTTCCGAAAGAAATTAATCCCTTCCTTCTTGAAATCACACAACTTTCTTTTTTTGATTTTATCAATTGTTTATATATAATCTTGTTTTCTTTGCTTGACTTTTTTTTGAGAAGTCTTTTCGCATCCTTGCATTCCTTATCATACCACGGATTCGCTGGGAAGGTATTTGAGATCTTCTTCAGAGGCCTAGATCTCTTACATACCTTTAGAGCTTTGTGTATTAAGGGAATCAACATACTACTGCAAATATATCTTTGATCTCTTCTGTTATCCTTGCAACCCCTATTGTTGTTTTTAGCCAGCTGGAGGTGTTCTTTAAGAGCAATCCTAAAGAACTCTTGATTTTCTTGGTTTGAGATAATTCTCCATATTCATAACACTGTTACAATAACATGGTAGACAATTCATTATAAGATTTTTTTTTTTCTTTTCTTCTCCTCTTAGAAATTTGTTTTTATAATAGATTAAGATGAAAGTTCTTAATCCATTTATATTTAATTTTCTTCACCATCACCTTTTTATTTTGATGATGAACCTCCCAAATCAATTCGAAAAATAGATAATCCTAAAATCTTATGAAATTGACTTTTTACTATTACTTAAAATATAATTAAACCCAAATAACTCACCCAGTTACCAGAAATAAGATAAATTTCTTTGGAAAAACAATTATCCAAACAAAGAAACCTATTGGTTCCCATATTACATATGATTGATGTTTTAAGTTCACAGCTCAGAGATTGGAAATATATATTCTCTCATGTGAAACCTTTGAAGCGTTATTAAAGATATCTTATACAGGTGTTACTAACCATTGGAGGTCACAGAGTGGCAACTCACTGCTCGGGAATTTTTGTTTTTTAATTTTTTCATGTCATATCAATGTTTCCGGAGTTTGTTTTGATAGAGGATTAGGATAACGAATGATTGATTATAAGGAAGGATTAGTGCGTAGGCGTATATTATTTCGTACATGTTAATTAATCCAGGAAATGGACGATGTTAATTTAAAAAATTGATAATAAAATTGCATGCTCATCTAATTAGACCAGTTCCCTTTGTTACTCAAAATATTTACGTAAATCTTTGCCAACACATATCCCATTATTAAATAGAATGCATGAAAGTACACACGGCTTTCTGCCAGTGAGAAAGATGCATGCTTTTAGAGTTTTTCTCGATGACTTTTATACAAAGACAAAGGCGTTTTTTTGGGGATAAATATTAAATTTCATCTAATAAGTTATTTATTAGTTTGTTATTTTTACATATTTTTATTTGGATAATTGAATGAGAATAAAGTAATATTTAATAAATAGAATGAAAAGTGAAGAAACTAATAATTAATTTATGAATTTAATGTATTTGCAGAGGAGGAAGTTCAGGTACTAATATAAATCGACGATGTACATGTATTGGTTCAAACATCCACGCATGTGCCCAATGTCTAGAACCTAGTCTACGAGCTTTGCAAGAATCTATGTCTTTGAAAGCCGATGCCTCTAAGAGCCTCCTCTCTCCATGCAAATAGCTCATCCTAGATGGGGCCTAGAGTGAGCTCACAAAACTGGGTAGCAATTTCATCCAAGTGGTGGTGAATATGTGAGTTCCCACAAGAGGCCCATTCTTGGCAGTAGGCTACTCCTCTACAAATACATGCATGCTAATGAGGCTTGGTGGAGAGCCTAATAAAGATTGAAGAGCAGGTGGTCAAGGGGGCGGGGGGGGGGGGGGGGGGGGGGGGGGGGGCGGGGGCGTCTCGGGGGTATAAGTGGTAGGCACAAAGGGAAGAACCACAGGTAGAAGGTTCTAAGGTAGTTGGATGAGTGACAAAGGAAGCCAAGATTTAGTAAGGGAGAGTAAATCAAGTCTTCCATAGAAAGGGTGAGCCAACTTAGTACGGAGCACAAAGAGAGAAATTAGGCCAATCAGAGAGGCTAACAAAGGAATGAGGATGGACCAGGAGAGCAATCTAGAGAGAGGGCAATTAAGCTCAAAAGAAAGCCAAGTATCACAAAGAGAGTACAAGTCAAGAATGCTAAGTGAGGAAATTATATAAGAAAATTCACAAGAGGAAACAAAGACTAGACATGGAGCATTATTCAAACTAAAAATTGATGAGAGCACTTCTGATGAAGGCATTTGACATCCAAATGAGTGCTCATATTGCATGCAAAAGGAATAAAAATTAGAGTTATAAATGTGCACATCGAGCCGATAGGAGAAAGGAAATAGCTGGGCAAAACCTATTCTCCAAGATGACAATTGGAAACTGCAGTCTTGACTCTAGGCTATGAGGGAGGGCTAATTTGAATTGGAATAGCAAATGTGTTAAAGGGGTGGCAGGATAGTTCTTGGCTAAGGATTGAACGGGTGGGTCAATCAAATACTTCGATTTTGATCATCAAGGGCCAAATCCTGTGATTCAGGTGAGAGGTACTGACAACGAGTAGCATAAAATGCAAATTGAACCATGAGAAGAGATGCTGTAATCTACATTAGAGTGGGATAGAGTGTCATACAAGCAGAGGCTCGACGAGCAGTTAGGATGGATGAAAGTCATATAAGGCTATAATAGGAGTTGTGCATGAGTTGGATTGATTTGAGAGTGGCGAGGGCTTAGGAACCAACGCATCAAAAACATGCTTTTTGGAGGATGCTACCACGTCCCTCAACTGCTTGGCCAGTTGGGGTGGTGGCAGCTTGCACCCCCTGACAATATAAACACCCCATTTGGGGCAGATGTTTCTTTTTGAATGATATTCTAGTACATGTCCTTAAGAGGGGACTCTTGGAGAAGGTTCTAGGTGGAGGAGAGTACTACTGAAGATTCAATACTTCCATGATTAGCTAACATGTCTGCTACTTTTTTCCTTTCTTCTAGGCATTGGAGGGGAAAATAACCAGGATGTTGGAAATAAGAGAAGAGGCCTTGCATATGAGTGCTTATAAACGCCAAATTTTGGAGACTTTATGTATTGGGGTTCCATTTTGTAGCTTATGGAGCATGTTGATGATAAGTCGAGAATCACCTTCCACAAAAATCTTGGAATAGCCTTGTGCCTATGCAATTTCTATCCCTATGATGAGGATATTGAGTTCGACTGCATTATTTTTGTTAATGCCCAATGTGCCTAAGTATATGTGAAGTAGAAGGCCTTTGTGATCTCTAAATATACCAACAAATTTGGTTGGGCTAGGATTCCATTTTCATGCACAATCAAAATTTAGTCTGAGGAAAGGTGGTAGGGAGGGGACCATGTAGAGGGAATGGCGAGTGGAGGGGAGAGGGTAAGGGGTGAAGAATGGAGAAGGGTGGAAGGGACAATATTCCAATGATGAAGGAGCCTAGCTTCCTATCCTTGAGCCCTCTTGTTGGAGGGGGACTAGGAGAGGGAAAGAATGGATTCCTTGATATTGGCAAGAGAAGAGTTCCAAATGGAGTCAAGGGGCATAGAGGATCCTTTGAAAATTTCCCATAGAATGAAACCAAGGCAGAGTGTCCAAATGTGATCAAGTACAAGATTTGAGAGAGAACATCTTATCCAATTAGAAATAGTATTGGGGATGTGGTGGGCCCCAGTGTTGCAACAATAATGCTGCAACTCCTGGAACTCCCTTCTTTAATTTTATCAACCTGGTAGTTCGTAACAAACTTGGAAGTGACGGTGCTGTATGCACAAGTACTAGCTCTTGCCGCAATTGTCACTTGGTCAGCTAGCACAAGTCCGCTAGGAGCTTAAGCCAACTTCTATGAGCTCTTAGAAGAAGCTTTTTAACTGATGAATGAAAGCTAACTCAAAAGGGCTAATTTACTTGCAGAAAGAAACTGGAAAGCGGAAAGGAAATGCAAACCCTAGCAAACCCTAATTTTACCAGCTAGCCCTACTGATGCGAAAAAGAGGATGCAGGCTACTGAAAGAGATTCCATTGACTTCTAGGAAGGTAAAATGCATGTGTCTAAGTTATCACTATCTGAAGAAAACATCTTTTTGTATTTTTGAATAAGTTGTCACAATTATCATGCATACAATTTAACTGTTTTTGACTGTGCAGAGGTGGATTGGCAAGAGGAAATGATTGGAAGAGGCCGGGAAGGTTCAGAGAGGCTTAAGGGGTCCCTAACACCCTTCCAGAGAGTTTCACAGAGTTTTGCTATCAAGAAACCTCATTCGTGAGCTTCTACAGGAAGTCTGCAGGGGTTCTACAGGATGTTTCAGGAATTTCTACAGGATGTTCAGAAATTTCTACAGGATGTTTTAAAATTGGATTTTGGAGGATGGGTGAGTGAGGGAAGATGCATGAATGGATATGGAGGTAGGATAGGGGTCTGAAGTGGCCCAGGGACTGGTGGATGGAGTGGTGAGAAGGTGTAGATAGCTAAGTTGGCTCAAAGAAGGCTTAAACAATGATGTACAAAAACTAGGGTTATGTGAGCAAATGTGGCAAACGTGAGGTAAGGATTCTAAGTAGAGGGTGGAGTGGATGGTGCTGATGGAGAATAAGCAGATGAAGGAGTGGTACAGGTGCTCTGCAAGTCGTTTTTCCAATCTGAACCAACAAAGACTTGTAAATTCAAAGACCTAGTTTCGTTGACCTAATTTGCTAGCTGTTAGTAAAGAGAATGAACATAAGTGTGACCTGCAATGAAACCATGTATTTTAACTCATGCAACTAAGCAAACGAAAGTCTGAACTTGTAACCAACTTCTACACATGAAGATCAAACACTAGTGATTGCATGGCAAAGCAAAATCAGTGTTTTTGTGGGTAGCAAAGTCATCCTAGTCACAGCTCCTGATCCCACTGAGGGAGAGGTGAAACCACAGATGTTTGTTGGCCCTTTTCTTGAAGCTTTTTCTGTTAACAATCTATCAACTAAATTTGAGCATGAAAAGCTATTTTACTCATCAAAAACAACCTAAATAATAAAACAAGGTTTAAATCTAAATAACAGATTTTATTCTAAGAATGCAGCAAAGACACATGAAAGTAAACAAAGGAGGTACTGGGCACTTGAGATGGGCCCAACCCCAAGAGCTACAACCTCCTAAGAGAGATTTAGAGCTGGTGCAAAGCTGGATTCATCTTTATTGATCAAAAGAAATGTTACATTCCAAAAACTGTCCACAAGGAGAACTTGAAAATGTGCTGAAAGCAAAGCTAATCTACTGCCTAAAAATCGAACTACAAAATGACTAAAAAACGAATACAAAATGAATATAAAGTGACTAACTATTGGCTAACCAAAATGAGGCCCTAAGCCTTCTTATTTATACTAATTGAGGACCCCAACAATCCTCCTAAACTTTAGGGACTCGGCTACCCAAAACTTGTAGTTAACAGTAGTCCTACTTGACTTGCTTGGCTACCCTTGTGCTAATTGATTTGGTGGCCCTTGAACTCTGAGCTGATGGTGGAGAATTCGAGGTAAGGGCCCATAAATGAAGGGGACTCCCTTGTTCTCCCACGAATTTGGCTGCCAAGTGCTCATTAAAACCTTCAATTTTGTCTCCAAATTGACCAAAAAGGCTACACAAAGCACACATTAGACTTGTTGGCATAATGACTAACCCAATTCACTCTATTAGCATAAATATAATAAAAAACATGCAATAAACTAATGAGAATGGTGGATTAAGTCGAATTAGGAGGTTGAATGAGCCCAAATAATTATCCATTTTTGGGGCTCATCAAGATGTTGTGGGGATCCCTATCCAAGTGAGAGAGGCAATTGTTTAAGCACATGTTGGAGAAATGTTTTGGGGTCAAGATTCGGGAATTATGCAAAGGAGCACTACACAAAAGGATATCACATAGGAAGGAGGATCGTTTGAAAATTTCCCATAGAACGAAACCAAGGCAGAGTGTCCAAATGTGATCAAGTACAAGATTTGAGAGAGAACATATTATCCAATTAGAAATAGTATTGGGGATGTTGTGGGGATCCCTATCCAAGTGAGAGAGGCAATTTTTTAAGCACGTGTTGGAGAAATGTTTTGGGGTCAAGATTTGGGAATTATGCAAAGGAGCGCTACACAAAAGGATATCACATAGGAAGGTTAGCCAAGGGCCAACACATGTAAATATGGAAAATAAGAAAAGTTGTGAGGGTTATGTTGTATTTTTTTTCCCATAGTAATGTTTATCGCCCATAGTAAAAAGGGGTTTTTGGTTGGCCTACACCCAAATGTAAAACTATAAATAGGTTAAGGCCACGAAGGGAAAGATGTAGCTAATTTTATGATCATTTTGTTCTTTTGAATATATATAAGATAAACGATCTCACGCTGTAATGTTGATTTTCTAGGATGGTTAGCCGCAACAAATTTGATTGTAATGAAGATTCCACAATTATACTAAAAAGAATGAGTTTTGGCTTATCTTGTGTGTTTGCACATTATGCAATAGATTCTCTATTTGCCCTATTATGGTTTTGTTAAATGTTTATGGATGATGGGCTTATTGCATAAAATAGGGGATAATAAGAAGTGATAATATGTTGAATATGGTAATGATATCTTAGGATCTTCATCTCCTTCATCACTACAGAACTGTCAAAATTCTTGTAGTCCCCCATTGATGACTTGGGTGAGCCTTTACTTGCTTGTAGGTGTTGCCAAAAGTGTTGGTGCTTGAGGGGTTTTGTTTGCAAATTCATTCCAAACCTGGGTCTTCCCTCTTCACGCCAACAAATGGTTCCATTGCTAGGACCGAGATTTTCTGTGGAAGGGGACATGGAGGCCTATTAAGGAATAAATACAACAATAGGTGGAAATAAAAGAACATGAATTTTTGGTAGAACAAACTAGAAATTAGTGGATCAACCTTGAGAGTCAAATGCAAAGGTATGTCTTTACACATTCTCAAAAAATTTTCTTTGCTTAATTTTCAATCATCTTGGTTGAGTGGTAAGAAATATTGGCAAGAGAAAATTGAAATTGGCACCCTATTGTACTATGCAGTTGGATTATATAATTAATCTAAAGAGTGAACTTTGTGAGAAACAATATTTCTTGTGCATTCGAATTTTGGCTAAATAGCATATTGGAAGACTATGTTGTTGAGTTTGCTATAGAGAATACTCAATCATATAGTGCATTTGAAAGATAATTCTTTAAGGGCCCACAAGGGAGATACCTAAGGTCATTGTTTACTTGGATAAAAATGCTATTGTGTAACAAAGGAGTTATGCCATTGGAATATGATACCATGAGCAACTAAATTTATTTGGCACGATGGGGATACTAGGGGATGACCAGAGGATAGACTAAGGAAATAGAAGCGAGGGATACAATAAAGAATGAGGAAAGATGAAACGAGCTAACGATGCCGAGGCATCACAAAGAAAAATAAAGGAAAATTCGAGGAGAGTAAGACCACACACATCAGTGCAAGAAGAATGCACAAAAAAAGAAGTCAAAAGAGTGCTACACAGTGGAATGAGATTTTGATGCAGTAACTGTGGGATAAGAAGAAGATCAATGTCAAAACTTACGAAGTAAGGAATATTATTGAAACATGGAGAAGGAAACACAATAGTGAGGATCGAGAGTTTAGTCATTAGGAAGAAGAAATTAACACAAGCCACTTGCTTGATGGAGTATTGTGCATAAAAGATAACAAAAGGAATAAGGAAGGTAATTATTAGCTCAATCCAGGATGAGAATATCCAGTGTATCTTAGTGACCCTGCTCTATCCATGCCCTGTGTTGAACCCATGACCTGACGTGTGTCTCTAATTCAAGAAGTAAGATCTCCTAATAATTTGTTGAAAATAATTGTAGTTAGTGAATGGAGTAGGGATAGTAGTAAAGATAGTCAAGGTAGTGGAAGTATTTATACAAAAGGGGCCGAATCCAAGATAAAAAAAGTCATTCAGGGTTGTCAAAAAGTAATACCACAAAAAACACAATGATATGTGTTGATCCTACTGTGTGAATGCCTATATTTCATGGCACTGGGACAAAAGGATCCCAAATGACACCTTTTTGTTTGTGAAGTAGTATGGAATGTCAAATAGGTCCATGATGAACCAATGAAGGTTGCACAACTTGAGACCACCTTTAGAGACTGCACACTTACATGGTACATAAAATATAAGGCTACTACACTAGAAGGGAAAGCTAGGGCTTTGGGAAACATTAGGTAGGCGTCACTGAAAGAATTCCAAAAGCCAAAATTTGAGTCTCAGTGCATCATGGAGATTAAAGAGATCAAACAAAGCATTAATGAATCAATATGGGACTTCGATTATAGGTTTAAAGTTTTGATGGACCAACTGAAATTTCAACTATTGGATGCAGAGCATAAGGAATGGTTGATTGTAGGGTTGCTGTCTCATATACACATTCCACTAAATCAACAAAATATTACATCATAGTATGAAGCCCTAGAAATTGCCATGAAATTGAAAGCATCACCTGTAGGAAGTAAGAACAACACAAGGATGACTCAGGTTTAATCATAGTTAGAATATTTAACACTTTAGTTACAAGATTTGGCTAAAGGTAAGGAAAAGTGCGAGGAAGTGTGGTGTACCATATGCAGGAAAGAAGGCCACCACAAAAATGAATTCCCAACCATGAAAGAATACATGGCTACATGGGAAATAAACCCTTTGAAACAAGGTAGAGGACTATGGTACAAAGTTTATAGAGTATGGGATCATATACCAACAACCTTCCTTATGATGCAAAAATACCAAAGCTCAGCTAAAACTCAGTTACACAACTTATGCAAATAAGTAGGACATGAAATACATATCTATCATGTGTTGGATTTGATGAGAGAGCGCATAATCCAATGCATACATGATACAGGAGGCCAAAGGAAGTAAAGAATGAGCTTCGACTTATAACTAGCCTAGAGCCTACAATTAGGTAGGTAATGGCCAAGGGATGCAGGGAAGAGGACAAGGATTCCAAGGTAGAGGAAGGGGAGGATACAAAAGAGGCATACACCAGACACTCTGCTATAACCATGGGTAGGCATTGTACATTGTGTGGGATTGATCCAACATTTGCACGACATGTACATATTGTAGATGATTGGATCGTTCTATGGAAGATTGTCCTAAACTTATTGCGAAGTGGTAGGAGAAGAGAGGGCATAACGTACAGATGATAGCCACTAAATATTGCAAGGATTATCCACAAGTAGGAGAAGTTACATGCGATTAAACAAGGAATAAAGCGAACACAGTTGGTCAAGGAAGCCAACCACACCAATGGGTGAGAAAAGCCATAAAACTAACTCCAAGATTTGACCTAGTGAAAAAGAAAGACAAGTACAAGGAAGCTCGAAGGGAATTGGTTGTGAAAAAATGGGGTCCATCAAGCTCATCCACACAACAAAGACTACCTGTATATGACGTGCCACCAATATATGACAAGTATGCACCTGAAGAAGCTATTGAAGAGGTAAGCCCCATTAAACATTTTAGGAAGATCCATTTAGAACTAATGAAGGATGAATTTTCCTAGACAAGTTACGTAGAATCGCTGACCAATGCACGTAAGAACGAGAAGTTCCTACTATGAAAACATCTTAACACACAATTAAATAGGTAGTATGTACAAGAAAAGGATGAAATATATAATTCATATTTAGCACATAGATAAGAGAGTATGACACAAACAATATTATTTTGGATTTAGGTTCATATGTAAATATTCTTCTTAAGAAGACATGGGAAATGATGGGAAGACCAAAGTTGACTTGGTCACCTATTTAGCTGAGGTTAAAAAATCAATATAGGATTTTCCCTATTGGTAGGTTGAAAGGGGTAGAAGTCAACCATGATGGAGTCATAAGTATTGTTGATTTTGAAATCATAGAGATTGTGGATGATACCAATCCATACCCTTTGTTACTAGAATTTGGATGGGATTTTGATAGTCAAGTTAGAATAAACTTCAAGAAGAGACAAATGATATTTTAATAAGGATATTTGAGGGTTACTGCACCATTAGAGACAATATAAGGAGACCATTATGTGTAACTTGTAAGAGAATAATTTAGCACATAAGACCTTGCCACAACATCTATAATGTGATTACGCGAAGGGATGACTATGTAAACCCAACTGTTGATGGTGTGTTAATCTGATAGAGTATTAATTCTTTTGCCTCATATTTATATGAAGTGAGGTGCACACATATTACCTACATATTAGAGGTATGCAATCCTTAAATTTCAATGGAGTTTTCAATGTATATTCATTTGTGAAAGAATTTGATTTGCATGTACTTGAACAACTCAGATTGCAAGACCTAGATGTAGCTATGAAATCAACCCCTGTCTGTTGGTGGGATGCACACAAATATAGAGTGGAAAATTGGCAGACATGTATACATATGTTGTAGATCACGTTCAAATTGAATAATAGAGAAATTTAGCTAATGAATACTAGAATGAGTTGCCATACCACTAATATCAAGGGTTTCAACACAACATGGACTAAGAGGAAGATACCTGAGGAAGAATGGGTGCATCTATTTATTCATACATCAGATACCATCCCTAGGAATTGGTATAAAGAACTAGAAGTGTACAAAGGAACAATAGACTAGGGAGTGATGACTCAAAATGTCAATGTAACCTTTAGTTTTGAATCAGATGATCCATAAGTGGATATATATATGCAGATTGTTAAAGAGAATGATTTGAACTGGAAGGTGAGACTACACAAAAGTCAATACCCTTATGCTTCATGCACAAATATTTCCAGACCGCTAAATGATTCATGGAATGCTATAACGTGAAAGAAGAATGTGAAGACGAACGATGACCCAAGGAAACTACAAGTACCCAAAATAGACAGGGATCATGCAATAACAAGTCTAGATTTTGACTCTGCAGATTATGCCAAACATATCAGGATACACAAAGTGAACATTTGAACCGAAGAAAATCCTAATATCGCAATCATTAGAGACTATTGAGGTGAGGAAATGGTGGGTAATATTGTTGATTTATTGCACAAATACTAGGACCTATTTCAAACTACTCTTTCGGAGATGAAAAGGATACCTGGGAAACTAGGATAAATGAAGATCCCTTTGAAACTAGGTGTAAATCCAATTAAGCAAAGACCATGTAGGCTGAATTGAGTATGTAAGTAGAAGGTGAAGAAATATTTAGGTAGAATGTTGGAAGATATGTTATTGAACTGATGGAAGAATTAGAATTGATACACCATATGGTAGTATAAGACAAGAAGATAAGGGAAATTAGGATTTGTGTGGACCTAAGAAAATATAATGATGCTTGGGTGCATGATTGGTTCCCTACCCCATTTATAGACGAAGTACTGGAGAATGTACGAGGACAGGAGGCCTACTCATTTACAAATGGATTCTTAGGATATCATCATATCAATATTGTGCTAAAATATAAACATAAGACCAAATTTATGATAAAATGGGGATGCTTCCAGTAAAATATCATGCCTCTTGGTCTGAAGAATGCACCTGAAGTATTTTCTAGCGTTGTGGCAACAACCTTTAAATATTTTATTCGTAATTTTCTAGAGGTATACTTGGATGATTAGATAGTATTTAGTCTCTTAAAGAAGCATATTGAGGTTCCACGTTTGATGTGCGATAGATATATATAGTTACATATCTCATTAAACTTGAAGAAGTGCATTTTTGTTCATCATTTGGATATATTGTTGGGCTATGTAGTGTGTAAGCAAGGCCTGCTAATTGATCTTGAAAAAAATGTCGTCATAGAAAACTTACCTCACCTACTTCAGTGTGAAAATTACACACAACTCTAGGTCATACAGGGTACTACATAAATTTCATCAAAGGATATTCACAGATTACAAGACATTTAGAAAGATTGTTGAAGAAAGAAATTAAGTTTCAATGGTGCGATGAGTGTCAATAGCCTTTGGATATTGGTTACTGTGCTAATTTTGGTTTTTCTTGACTATAGGAAGGAATTTCATGTTGATATTGATGCATAATACATAGCTTTTAGTGCATTTTTAGCTCAAAAAGGAGAAGGGAACATATATCACCCTATTTAATTTTCTAGCAGGAAACTATCAATAAATGAACATAATTATTCCATTATAGAATGAGAAGGATTAGCGATATCATATGCAGTGCAAAATTTCAGACATTACCTGCTTGGGTTGCACTTGAAAATGTATATTGATCACTTTGCGCTAAGGTACCTTTATTGGGTTGTGTTATATTCTTTCCATGACTAGCCCATGTAGTTAACCAGGGGGTTAGAAGGGGGGTAGAGCCCCCCCTTCGTTGCGCCAATTGCGTAGCGGGGGGAGTCACAGGGGGTTTGAGGGGTGCAGGTAATCCCACTCTATGGGGTCTGGGGAAGCCTTGGAAAATTTTGTTTTTGGACGCTATATTAGGTTGGGCACACCTACCTATGGTTTTGTGCATGACTTTTCGCACATGGTTTTGGATGCAATGGTTTTCAGTCCATGGTATTGGATGCTTTGGCATGTATAAATATGTATTGTAACATTGAAAGGAATATAATGAAAAATCAAGTTGGTAGCCCCGGTTTTGGGATCTAGGGGAAAATCTCTATGTATATGTGTTTTATGTGTTATCCTCTCGCATTATTTATTTTCTGTGTTTTAGAATTCGTATGCAGGTAATTTCTGTACAGGGTTAAAACCTACATTTGGTATCATATCTGTTTTGGCTTCAAGGGGATGCCTTTGGTGCTAAGGGGTTTCACTTGGGCCTGACCTTGTTCAGTGGGAGATCTGTGGGATCGATTCTGGTAGTGAAAGAAGATGGTGAGCAGTGGAAAGATAGAGATCGAGAAATTTTATGGTCAGAGTTTTGAGTTGTGGAAACTCAAGGTGGAGGATATGTTGGTAGATAAAGATCAGTGGATCGCGGTAGATCTAGGTACTAAACCAATGGGAGTGTCTGATGAAGTATGGAAGAAGTTGGATTGGAAGGCGAAGAGCACAATACGATTGTGTGTCTCAGATTTAGTATTGTTGAATGTATTAGGGGAAGCTACGATGAAGGCTTTGTGGGACAAGTTAGGGACTTTGTACCAATCTAAATCTCTGGTGAATAAACTATTCCTACGGAAAAAGCTGTATAACCTGAGGATGAAAGATGGAGAATCGATGACAGAGCATCTGAATGTGTTTAATACTGTGGTAAGTCAGTTATTGTCTATTGATATCAAAATTTCAGATGAAGATAAGTGCATTAGTTTGTTGTGTTCTCTACTAGATTAGTGGGATAGTCTAGTTATTGCAATAGGTAGAATGCTACTGCATTGCAGTTTGATGAAATAGTCTCATCCTTGCTGATGGAGGAGATGAGACGAAAAAATATGGAGAGCCAAAATGGTGATGCCTTGTCTGTACGAGGACGGTCCTAGAACAGAAGCAAAAATAATTCATCGAGTGGGAGATCTAAATCTAGAGGGAGATCTAAATCTCTAGTAAAATTTATAAAGGTGGTGTGTTGGAAATGTGGAAAGGAAGGGCACTACAAAAGGGACTGTAAATCTAAAGCTCTTGACAAAGGAAAGGGATCTGATGATGCTCCTTCTGCAGAGGAGAAAACCATCTCAGATGAAGGTGGGGATGTGTACTTGGCTTCTTCAAGTACACATGTAGATCATGAGGCATGGTTGATTGACTCAGGTGCATCCTTTCACTTCACTCCCCATAGAGAGTGGTTCTGCGAGTATGAGAAATACGATGGTGGTGATGTCTTCTTAGGGTATGATAGGAAGGCTAGAATCATTGGTTGCGGAAAAGTAAAGTTGAAGTTACAAGGTGGAAGAGTTAGAACACTTTCGGGTATTCTACATATTCCTACATTGGCTAGAAATATGATTTCTGTAAGCAAGCTGGATGATGCAGGTGTAAAAACAGTGTTCGAGAAGGATACTTGCAAGATGGTTTGGGGAGAACTGTTATTGATGCGAGAAGTTTGGATTGGAAATTTGTACAAGCTACAAGGTAGCACTGTTGTTGATGGGTGCAACAATTCTGTGGTTCTTGAAAGTGGAGTAGAAAATCTAGTGGTCTATGGAGAGAAGACCATGCTGTGGCACCAAAGGCTTGGACATATTAGAGAGAAAGGCCTTCAAATAATTCATGGTAAAGGTATGGGTAATAGCTCTCTGGATTTTGATTTCTGTGAAAATTATGTATATGGGAAGTAGAATCGGGTGAGTTTCCCCTCTGGTGGTAAGAGGGCGAAATAGATATTAGATCTTGTGCACAATGATGTGTTTGGACCTGTGAAAGTTCCATCAGTGGGTAAGTCTATGTACTATGTGTCATTTATAAATGACTTCTCAATGAATACATGGATATATTTCCTTAAGAATAAATCTGAAATTTGTGATAGGTTTAAAGAATTTAAGGCTCTGGTGGAAAACACGATAGAGAAGAAGATAAAGGTACCGAGAACAGATAACGATGGAGAGTTTTGTAGTAAGGAATTTGAAGAATTTTGTAAGAAGTGTGGTATAGCACGACATAAGACTACTCCATATACACCTTAGCAAAATGGAGTTGTAGAAAGAATGAACAAGATGTTGATGGAAAGGGCAAGAAGGATGCTTAGTGGTGCCGGGTAAGGACAAGAATTCTGGGCAGAGGCGGTGGAGACAACATGTTACTTGGTCAACAGATCACCTTCATCAGCATTGGAGGATAAGACTCCACAAGAGGTATGGATTGGTAAGAAACCCTCTCTTTCACATCTGAGGGTATTTGGATGTGATACATATGTACATGTTCCAAAGGAGAAACGAACCAAGTTGGATAGTAAATTTGAGAAGTGCATCTTTATTGAGTATAAGGATGGTTTAAAGGGTTATAAGTTTTAGAACCCAATAACAAGGAAGGTTGTGTACATCTGAGATGTGGTGTTCAGAGAGGTGAAATATGTTATTAAACATGAAATCCAACCAAAGGAACCTGAGAAGATAGAGTTTGAGCTAAATGAGGAAGAATCAGACTATAGTAGAGGAAGAATCAGAAGATGAAGAGCCACAAACTCCGGGTGTGAGAAGATTAGTTCGAGAAAGAAGGCAGCCAGAAAGGTATAGTCCATCTGCTTTCTGTTCAAATTTTGCTTTATCTATTACTGATGATGATCCCAAAAATGTGAAGGAAGCAGTAGATTCAGAGGATGGAAAACTCTAGAAAGAGGCCATGGTTGATGAAATGGAATCTTTGCACAAAAATGAGTCTTGGGATTTGGTGGAGTTGTCGGCTAGAAGGAAACCCATTAGCAGCAAATGGGTGTGTTATAGACATTTTTGTGCCCTACAACCCCAAGCATGAAATGTCCATAAACCAAGGGCTCCTAAGTCCCTAAAAGTGTTGTTCTAACCCCTAAAGGAACAAGGTCAACAGATTACAGCTTCTCCCAGAAGTTCTCCATGAAAAACTACTCAAAATTGGTCAAAACAGGATCATTGCAGCTGCTCCACTGGCTAGGTGCGTTGCATCTCACCCAAATACACTGTGAGGTTGCGTTGCATTTCAAAAGTCCCTTCTGTGGGGTGCGATGGGCGAGAAATGACAAATGGCAGTGTCATTCCGCGAGGTGGAGAGGCAATGGAAGCTTCCAGAATCTTCTCTTGTGACACTTGCCTCACTGAATTTGACCAAGGATGAGTAAGAGGCCCTTAGTCTCCAAGTGGAAGCAAGAACTGCCAGAGAGAAGACACTAATCAAATCACAAGCTGACTCATCCCCCTTACAGATATCTATATATGGATCCCTCATCCCAGAGATCCAGAGGCTGGAATTTTGCATATTGTAAGGAATTGCTGTTGGTTTCTAGAGATAAACATCAGACTGTTGGATGATCTAAGCTTTGTTTGAGGTGAAGAGGGGCTTCTTTGCTGGGAGGTTGATGCTCGGTCGGAACAACTGGTTGTAACTCCTCCTAGATCTTTTCTTGTTTATCAATAAAAGCTATTTGAGTTTTCCTCCATGCTTTTGTATCATTGATGCTTGTTACATTTGTATGGTCAATTTACATCTGATCCTAGATTGTTTATGAATATAGATCCATGTCTTTGTATAGTGCTATGCTTCTGTGATCTTACATATACTTTGTGAAGCTGGGCGTGCAAGGGAGCAGGTAGCTGGGGACTATCAAAGAAGAGAGGGATCGAATCAAAGGATTAGCGCAAGACAGAGGTTGGTCTTTCTATTCCTCTCTATCTATAATTCATAAAGGAAAAACATAAGTAGATTTTCTCTATTTGTTTTTAAGGCAGCTGTCACACCTTAGTGGGATAGAGCAGTTCTAAATAGACACTTTTCCATGTAACAAAATGGCGACTCCACTGGGGAGATGATTAGTTTGTTTGTTTATCATTCTTTGTTGTTTGTTTCATAAACTTATAAGTTGCATTCAAACTGCATTTTCCATAACAAATGCAAAGTAGATAACTGCTGCTTCAATCCACCCACTGGATCTGTTTATGATTTAAACAACTGATTCACAAACTATCTGATTGCCCTTGTGATAGCTCTTAGATCCTCCTTAGATCTACCCCTGATTGTTGCATTATTGATTGCTTTTTACTCGGACAAAAACCAAGAACTGAACTGTAAACTGTGACCTGGAACCCGAACAGAGTCTCGTTTCTAGCCCAGCGTAGGTATTGTTCAGAGATTCTGAATTTCAGCACACTTCCCGAGTGGACAACCTGCGCTGCATTTCAGATTCCCTGTGTTACAGGTGTGCTGATAAGACTAGCTCTGTGCAGTTGTGGCTTTTGTGATTCATTCTTTCCAGTTCTATTCCTGAATTTTGCTGCCTGTGATCAGTATATGTCTGTTTGAAACCCCTTTTCCTTGCTGTTATTTCGCCTCCTTTGTACAAAAGAACTGTAGATGTTTTTGTGTGTTTGTTGAGTCATTTACAGTTCTCTTTTACAAAAGTAGCATAGTCGTAATGTTGTCCTTTGATTTGAATCTGTCGCAAGTGTCGATTTCGATCGTAGGAGAAAGTTTGATTGCTGTTGATGGTCGATTATCCCGTTACTATTGCTTTTGGTCTGAATTTGTAATTTTCTAGTGTCAAAAACAAGTATTCGTTTCAAAATCGTAAGGTGTCGTAATCGTCTCTATTTTTGATTTCGAAAAGAAGCTTGTTTATATTTGTCGCTTGAAAAGAAATTCAGATTTGTACATCAACTTTCTTTTTAGCATCCATATACTAAGAAAGTCGAAAACAAATACATGCATGTGCATTTTCATATAGACAGTCTGTTTGGCTTGATTTAGGAAAAGTGCATTTACAGTGTGCTCTTTGCTCTTTGTGAAAAGTTTCTGTCTTTATTTTCCCTAGTAGCTAGGATTTTCATTGCACAAAAGAGATACAAAGTTTGTTTATCATCTTTAGATTGCATTTTAGGAATTACATCTACATCTCGTGGTGAACCCGAAATGCAAACTTCATAAGCAAGATCAACTTAAAATAAATTCAATGAATCTAACAACGCTTTGGAACTTAACGCACAACATTTAGAGGTCTAGGCTAGAGACGTATTCCGGCGTCGTAAAGCCTGGTAACTGTTGTTCTCACTGATGGTTGGGTGATTCCTCCACTTTGAGACGATAAGTGCCAGTACGGACTTGTGCTCCCACGTACCGTCGAGTATATTTTGGGAGACCCCTATAGGCTTAAATCCTTTATCCATAGGAAGCTGTGTCTGCCGCCCTATCGATCGCAATGCACTGAACACAACATTCGGGAAGATTGACTGCCGTACCGTAAAAATTATTCTGCAGTTTTGCGATTGGTTTGGTACTCCCTCTACCTAGACTTCCAGAGTAGTCCCTTTCGTTCCTTTTCAGACTCCTTAATGGAAAAGGTCCATCTGAGCACTTGTCACTTCAGGCTCATTAAAAATCAAAGGCGACTAGAGTCATCTTTTGTTTTTTCTCGACTCTTAAAAACTGAAAAAACAAGTTGTGTCAAAGCATCTAAAATTTATTTTAAACGAAATATTCATTACCCCTTTCCTACATTGATCTTGGGTTGAGAAAATGGAATCCACCAACCAAGGAATTCCCCTTGGAGGAAATCCTAGTCCCTTCTCCTCTTGGGGAGATGTTGGTGCACCCCATATGGCCACATTGTTGCTTCCAGGACTGACAATTGGTTTGCCTGTATGGCTCTTCTCAACCTCTGTGGTTCATAACACCACAATTCCTGAACAATCGAATCAGCAATTAGACGAGTCTAGAGTTACCCACCAACCTTCTACTTCCTCTAATTCTTCCTCTCCTCCTTCCTCTTCGCTTGATGGGGCTGGTAAAGCCAAAAGTCAAGTACCTAAGGAGAAGAAGGAAAAGAAGAAGAAAGAGAAGAAGAAGGAGGAGCCAAAAGCGAATGGGGGCAAACGAGTGTCGTCTAACGAAAATCTACACACTGCACCGACCAGGCCTAAATCACCATGTGTCACTTGCAAAGGAGACCACTATCACAGAGATTTTCCTTGCATCCCTCGGATCTTAAGGGATTGGTCTCCTCGTTTGCACAACCCAGTGTCGTCAACCTCTGATGATCATGTTGAAAACACACCGTCAACTAGTGAAGGTGAAGCCCCAGGACAAAAAGGAAAATATAGATTTCCTTGTAAACTATGCGAAGGCGATCATGCCATCCACCGTTGTCCCTTCTTAGAAAAAGCTAAAAGAGTTTTGGATGATCGTCCGGTTTCACCGTTACGACTTCCTCCTGGATATAAAAAACTCTTGCTAAGTCCGTCACTAGTTGAAAATCCGGCTGGCCCATCCAGGTGGTCGGCCGAAGCACCTATCATTGAGGATAAACCATCTGAATCCATGCCATACGAAAGTCAAAAGGTCGAGGCGGCAGTTGACCCGGTCTTGCCTTCAGAGGTTCCATCTTCAGATGATACAGTCACTGAAGAGAACAAGGATGACACCGTCCAAATTCTTTTCATAAGCATAGACTCCAACGAAAATGGGGGCAATTTACCCGTTCCTTTACCGCAGGAAGGAAGTTCGTCAGATTCGTACCCGGCTGTCTATTCGGTCCCACCTCCAAGCAACCTAGTTGTCTCTTTCAACTGGAATCAGCTAGGCAGACCCCGTTTACCAGCCAGTATACTATTCCGAATTATTGTTCAAATATATAGAATGGTTATGGCTGGTACCATCATAGATGAGGGGGCTTCTGTGAGTATCCTTTCCTCAACCGCTTGGAAAGCACTTGGTTCGCCATCGCTTTTGCCTGAGATGAGAAATCTAACAGGTTTTGATAAAGGAACCAGTCGACCATTAGGGATCCTTCCCAATGTGCCCATAACATTGAGAGGGAAAACCGTTCACATGAACGTAATGGTAGTTCAAGGACCCCTGGATTACAATCTACTCCTTGGACGAGACTATATTTATTGCATGGGAGCAATTGTCTCCTCACTCTTTAGAGTAATGTGTTTTCCGCACGAAGGAAGAGTGGTCAAGCTCGTGGACCAGCTTTCATTTCCCGGATCACGCATAGCAAATAGTCATATACCATCCCTAAATGGTCTTTTCACGCAAGAAATGTCTCAATCTCTAGTCCGTCCACCCGATGAGCGCGAGTGATTCGAGAGGACATGACTGAAACCCAGGGGGCATGCACCCTGGTCTGCTTCGGCAGGAAAACTTCGGGTATAGGGTAGGTTTCCGCGGGAGAATATGACTAGTCTGTACCCCCGTCCGTGATTGGAAGAGGGGGTTATTCTAGAACAAGATTCTCTTATCAAAGTTATGTGAGTTGGCGGGCATCGCCGCTCACCTTTGTTTATTTTGGTAGACACCGCCAGAGAAGTGTTTTGTTTACGCCGTAAATAGAACTATCTTTGGTAACCTGTAAGAGGTAGGCCTCTCTCGGTAAAACAAATGTTTTAACGAACTAAAGAAGGGGTAACCTTGAAACTCTGTTTTATACCTGGGGGCATGCAAACCTTTTGGAGTGCAAGCAAAGAGCGATCATTTATCTGTTTTTTGGATTGGTCGTTTCCTAACTTGCATAAAGAAAGGATGTGGGGAAAAACTCTAAAAGTTGCCGTTTTATATGAGACATTCTTATCACACGATCGGATTGATCGAGCAGTTTTAGCACATAGTTCAAGCTCGTTAAAAAATAAACATAAAACATGAGCAAATGTTTCCACCCGCGTTTAAGCTCGTTAAAAAATGAACTATTCCCCGGTAAATAACCATCGTGAATGTAGTACTTCAGCTGTTAAAGCCTTGGTCGTGTTTGCACCATCACCTCCACTTTTTCATTGGCCGATCATTCACCTCCATTTGATTGTTTACCCATTTTGAGGAACAGCTGCGAAGAGTGATTTCACTAGCCATCCTTGTGACACTGCCGTGATTGGAAAATTCCAAACCTTACCTGGAATCAGCTGCTACCCGTTTTATCACGCGTTCCTCAAAAGACGAGTCTCCTTTAAGCTCTTTTCAACTGACTCGTAAAATATGAAAGACTGCCGAGCCATTAGCCTCTCCAGCTCGTTAAAGGGACAGGAAGTGCTATCCCTCCTCTAGATTTTAATCTTTTTGGACCTGAGGGATTATTACACAAAAAGATCGAGCGCTTGTTTTGTTTGGCTCGTTAAAAGTATCGAAAATCCATCCCTTCTGTATTGTTTTATACTTTTTCAGACTTAAGGGATTAGATGACGAAAAAAGAATTTTGGAGTTACCTTTACGTTCCTTTTCAGACTCTCTAAAATTGAAAAGGACCGAGTTATCTTTGTCGTTAAACTCGTTAAAAAAACTAATAGCGACAAACTTGTCTTTAGACGAGAACGAGTTTCACTATCGCTAGGCTCGTTAAAACATAGCGATGGGTTTTCCCGAAGGGAAAATTATAGAACAAGCATATGTTATCCTCCTCAAGCTTGACAAAAATAAAGAGGTACTGGTCAGCAATGACTGGGGAAAAATTGGGAAGAAAAATCAAAGAAACTTTATTGGTAGCAAGTCGCTCTTGAACATGACACTTCCACTCCATGTCTGAGTCGGGTTGGGTTGTTTCATTCACCGGTCACATCACCATGGTCACACCATACCATCCACATTTGAGGTTAATGCTACCAATCCATCACATCAGTGTCGCCGATATGTTCAAGAGAAGTCATTCAGAGAATTCCCCTGTGTCTCACCCACTACCATACATTATATTCCATTCTTTCATGACCACCTCCCTGAACCTTGTATCACCAGATCGTTTTCACCTCCATTAATATCATTTGCTCCGTTCCGTGTCATTGATGTGGGATTCATTAAGGCCCTCCTGTGACGGATCACTTCTTGTCGACATCAGCTCATTATCCAAGAAGTTGATCTAGGAACACCCCATTCAGTACTTTGAAGCTTGCATGCCTCAATGGCAAGTTTCTCACTTCCAGCGACAGGTATACATCAATGGCCTTCGACCGAAAGATTTTGCGTGGTGTTCGACGCCAAGTCCTTTATTCACACCACGTGAATTGTACTGCAGTACCTTGAGGGTCATTATCATTATCGGTGATTCCTCTCGCGCTTGTTAACAGTTTACATCATTGACTGGTAATCAAGCGATGTCTTTCCATGTTCGACTTCAGGACATTTCTCACATGGATCGACTTGTACTTTGAGTGAAGATCGGACGAGATTGAAGACCCCGGATCTAGTTTCATCCATCCGGGCTGCGATATATATTCAGGGAAATAAAGACATTAAATGTACATCATTGCAGCACAGATAATCATCCTATCAAAAGGATGATGGCTCTATCAGAATCATCAGTCTACACTCAGACGGTTGTCTGTCCTATGTACATGAAAATGAATTTATAAAGCTGAGCATGGGAATGCCCGCCTCAACTAGATCATGAAAATATTATGAATATAATGTATTGTATTGTATCTTATTACAGGTCTCCTCCCAGCATTGAAAGAACTTCGGATCCTCATAATAAAGCATTTCACCTGACACCAAAAGGTTAACGGCCTCATACTTTAGGGGGCAACTGTTATAGACATTTTTGTGCCCTACAACCCCAAGCATGAAATATCCATAAACCAAGGGCTCCTAAGTCCCTAAAAGTGTTGTTCTAACCCCTAAAGGAACAAGGTCAACAGATTACAGCTTCTCCCAGAAGTTATCCATGAAAAACTACTCAAAATTGGTCAAAACAGGATCATTGCAGCTGCTCCACTGGCTAGGTGCGTTGCATCTCACCCAAATACACTGTGAGGGTGCGTTGCATTTCAAAAGTCCCTTCTATGGGGTGCGATGGGTGAGAAATGAAAAATGGCAGTGTCATTCCGCGAGGTGGAGAGGCAATGGAAGCTTCCAGAATCTTCTCCTGTGACACTTGCCTCACTGAATTCGACCAAGGATGAGTAAGAGGCCCTCAGTCTCCAAGTGGAAGCAAGAACTGTCATAGAGAAGACACTAATCAATTCACAAGCTGACTCATCCCCCTTACAGATATCTATATATGGATCCCTCATCCCAGAGATCCAGAGGCTGGAATTTTGCATATTGTAAGGAATTGCTGTTGGTTTCTAGAGATAAACATCAGACTGTTGGGTGATCTAAGCTTTGTTTGAGGTGAAGAGGGGCTTCTTTGCTGGGAGGTTGATGCTGGGTCCGAACAATTGGTTGTAACTCCTCTTGGATCTTTTCTTGTTTATCAATAAAAGCTATTTGAGTTTTCCTCCATGCTTTTGTATCATTGATGCTTGTTACATTTGTATGGTCAATTTACATCTGATCCTAGATTGTTTATGAATATAGATCCATGTCTTTGTATAATGCTATGCTTCTGTGATCTTACAGGTACTTTGTGAAGCTAGGCGTGCAAGGGAGCAGGTAGCTGGGGACTATCAAAGAAGAGAGGGATCGAATCAAAGGATTAGCGCAAGACAGAGGTTGGTCTTTCTATTCCTCTCTATCTATAATTCATAAAGGAAAAACATAAGTAGCTTTTCTCTGTTTGTTTCTAAGGCAGCTGTCACACCTTAGTGGGATAGAGCAGTTCTAAATAGACACTTTTCCCTGTAACAGGGTGTTCAAGAAGAAGAAAAATGCAGAAGGAAAGATGGAGAAATACAAAGCTCGGTTGGTCGAAAAAGGTTATTCCCAGGTGTCGGGAATTTATTTTGGTGATATTTTTTCTCCTGTTGCCAAGTTAACTTCTATTAGATTACTTTTATCTGTTGCTACTGCTTTTGATTTTAAGGTAGAATAGATGGATGTGAAGACAACATTTATTCACGAGGATCTAGAAGAGGAAATCTACATGAAGCAACCTAAAGGCTTTGTGGTGAAGGGTAAGAAAGAACTGGTATGCAAGTTAAAGAAGTCTCTGTATGGGTTAAAACAGTCACCAAGGATGTGGTATCAGAAATTTGATACATTTATACGGGGACTTGGCTTCACCAGAAGCAAAGCAGATAACTGTGTGTATTTTAAATTAATTGGTGACCGTGTTATTTATCTGGTCTTGTATGTGGGTGACATGTTGATGGTTGGAAATGACAAAGAAATTATCCAGGATTTTAAGACCCATTTGTCCTCCAAATTCGATATGAAAGATCTTGGTGCTGCAAACTATATTTTGGGCATGGAAATTAAAAGGGATTGGACAAAGAGGAAGCTTTGGTTAAACCAGAGGAAGTATGTTGAGACAATAATGCAGAGGTTTAATATGTAGAATGGTAAACCGGTGAAGGTTCCTATTCCTGTAGGTGTAAAATTATCTGCTGAACAGTGTCCCAAGACACAAGAAGAGGAGGAGGACATGTCCCATGTTCCATATGCAAGTGTAGTCGGTAGCCTGATGTATGCAATGGTCTGTACTAGACCAAACATTGCACATGCAGTGGGAGTATTGAGCAGGTTTATGTCAAAACCAGGGAAGGAGCACTGGACAATAGTGAAGTGACTTTTCAGGTATTTGCGTGGCACTAGTGATTACGGTTTGTGCTACCAAGGAAGACCAGGATTGGACAGAGTGTTGGATATTCGTGGCTTTGTTGATGCACTCTGGGCTAAAGATCTAGATTAGAGAAGATCTATAAGTGGGTATGTGTTTAACCTATTTGGAGGTGCCCTGGAAAATTTTGTTTTTGGACCCTATATTAGGTTGGGCAAACCTACCTATGGTTTTGTGCATGATTTTTCGCACATGGTTTTGGATGCGATGGTTTTCGGTCCATGGTTTTGGACGTGATGGTTTTCGGACCATGGTATTAGATGCTTCGGCATGTATAAATATGTATTGTAACATTGAAAGGAATATAATGAAAAATAAAGCTGGTAGTCCCGGTTTTGGGATCTAGGGGAAAATCTCTGTGTATATGTGTTTTATGTGTTATGCTCTCGCATTGTTTATTTTCTGTGTTTTAGAATTCGTATGTAGGTAATTTCTGTACGGGATTAAAACCTACAACCTTGTCAACAGACCATTGTTGAGGGGGAGGATATGTAGATAGTTTCTGATTTTTTAGGAATATGATTTTTAAGTAGTTGTAAAACTAGGTAGATTGAATGCAAGACCAAAACATCTGTCACACATATTAACTGAGAAATATGCAGGAACATTGATGAAAATCTACTAGATGCAAATTTTTTTGTAGTAGATATGGTTGATGATTACTTCACAGACATAATTTAGTTTCTTAGCAAAACAACATTAATGCAGGAGCATCTTGCCTCCAAGACAAACTCTATTTGTCTAGACTTACAGGTTGTTTCATTTACCAAGGGAGTTGGTTCCTTAATTTATGTAATTGAGTGTAATTGATTTCATTATTGTATTTTTCTAAGTTGTAAGAATATTTTAGAGAATATATGTATAAATTTTAATCATATCTATTCCTCAAGATAGATCTCGAGAACATTTGATAGAGCTAGAGAAAAATGAGGGAAGTTAGATTAGTGAGAGATTTTTGGATCTAAGAGTCCTAGATTAGAGGTTTAGGTGAGAATTTTATGGATTTGAACTGAGTTTAGAATATCTTTCATGTAAATAATAGTTAGAATGGAGAAGAGAGTGTGTGGAGAGATTGAGTGTGCAAGCGAGAAGCCTAAAGCCAAAACCTGGCTTAGTGTTAGAATGGGCCAAGTGATGTAAATCAGGTCAGAGAGGGCTTTTTGTAAATTTGTACCTATAATATATAATATAATATTATGCTCAGTAACCTATGTGTATTTTATGATGATATGTGAGATGAATCATTGCAGGAGAAACTAAACTTAGGAGGGATATACGCCTTCATATCTGTGAGAGATCTAAATTCGAACAATGGCAGATTCAAGATAATTAAAGCTCGGGAAAGATAAGTGTTGATCATTGATCAATAAGGATCAATGATCCATTAATTAGAGAAAGGTTGCGTCGAGGCATTGTAAATATTTTAGGAGGGACACAAAGATAGTGCAACAAAAGCAAGAGGAGATGCAAAGGAATTATGTGGTGGAGGGGAGCCGAATTAGATTGACGTTCAGAACCCAAATATCAAAAGGAATAACATAGATTGAGATCTAATCTTGGGGAAATAAATTGAGCATTGATAGTGCCTAGAAGGAATACAAAGAGTGTAGGGGAATGAGAAGAGTTGGAGGTGAATTATAGTGGAAAGAGGCCAACACTTATCCAAATTCCACTCGTGGAAGAAGTTTGTCAATAGACAGTGTTGGAGAGACATAACTAGCACTAGATAGAGTTGAGAGATGAACCTTATAGTATCGAGATGGAACCCCAAATCTCGTAAGTTTTTTTAATTAGGCATCAGGAAGTTTGTCAAGTGAAGGGCTGGGGACCGTTTACTAACATAATACCATGACAGAAATCGGAAGAACCAGAATCCTTGAACCCCATAACCATATTTGAATTGGGATTTAAATAGAAAACCAGGATCTAGGTTTGCGAGGAAGAAAACCTTGGAAGGTCAAAACCTCAAAACTCCTGTGGATTCGTTTAAATCAGGCTTCGGGGTACTTGGTGGGGTCCATAAGAAGAAAAGGCGAAAATGTAATGTTTTTTTAGTTATAAGGTAAAAGGGACTCAAGGAGAATTTTATAAAGGAATGGCTAATAAGGAGAGGTACTATTGGAAGGTGGGCCATAGTCAGGAGGTTAGAATCCCGTAAGGTTTTATAATTGGAATTTTGAAAATTTATGGGACCACGGGGTCACTGGAGTGTTTGTAGCACTTGGTTACAATGCTTGGTTCTTGGGAACACAAATTGGTCAAGGTAGAGGCTTAGCATTTAGTTCTGAGGGATATTGAGAAGGACTTGGATGCAGAGTTTTTACAGTGTTGACTTACCAGTGTAAATTTGTTCAGAACATGGATTTTTTTTTTTTTTGGAAGGCACAAATAAGGGTTGAAGGAAGCATTGGTTTGGATGGGGGACTAAGCACTACGAGATTTGAGTGAACCCAACCTCAGATATGGGTTTTGGATTTACATCATGTGGTTTTAGAGCAGAAAAGCTCTGAAATCTGAATTAGTAGCAGAAAAGAGAAAATAAGGCAAGAGCTAGAAGGCTTGGAACAGTTGAGGAAATAAGAATCCACATAGGAAACATACAAGAAGCTTTAGAAGAAGGATAATATCTGGAGGAATTGAGTAAGATTGAAGGATTGCTGAAATGCAGATTTACAGAGATCTGGTAAGAAGAATTTTTTTTCAAAATTTAGATAGAAAATTAATTTCCTATAAAATCGAGCGAATGGGTAAACAAAAGAAGTTAATAGTGGATTCTTTGGATATCCAATTACAACAAAGTGCATATATTAAATGCTGCTTACCAATTATTGCAGTGAAAATATATGGTCTAGTGAAAGAAGATGAATGATTGTAGAAATAGTTGAAGAATTAAATGACAAACAAGGAATTTGAGTTTTATTAATTAAAAAAGTTGATTGAAGCAAGGTGTCGCATATGAATAAAAGAGGAATAAGACAACAAGAAAGCTATGATAGAAAGAGAGTAGGAAATCTGTTAAGGAGGATTGGTGAATGAGTGAGGAGTCTTATTTTTAATTAATTTGAAGTTGTTGAGATAGGTAGCCAAAGAAGGAAAATATGCAATGATAAATTTGCAGCAGAAAGCTGTAATAGAAGAATAATGGAGCAGGCACCAAGCTCTCAAAAGAAGCATGTGGAAAAAATAATTTGCAATAAGATTGTTGTAAGAAAACTTTAGGTGGAGACTGAAGTAAAGTGAACAATGAAAGAGAAGAAGATCATGAGAAGTGTGCAACAACCTGGAGCAAGGAGTGCTCATTTGGTTCCAGAGAAGAGGACCAGGAAGGTGCCAAAAGACTAAGCTCAGAAGAGAAGAATCTTGGTGAGGTATTGTGTGGCAAGAAGAGAAGAAGCTTACTACTACAAAAGTTGGTTGCAGTTCACAGTGGGCATGGAGAAGCTCATAGAAGAAATATTGAAGAAGATAACTTCAGATAGTGAAATGGAGAATTTAGAAGGAAGCCACAACAGAAAGGAAAATGAGGTCAGAACAAAGGCCATGAGACAACAAATGAGTGAAGAAGAAAGGAAGAGAGAATTGATTGACATGAACACAGAACTCAGTGAATTGAAACAACAACTACAAGAATAGACAAAGCAATGGAGGCGTAAATTGTTAGCAAGATTGAAGAAATGTGTTTATGTAGGAAAAATATTAAAGTGGTATGTCAGAGAGTTGTATGATATGAAACTAATGCAGTGAGTAGAGGAAGAGAAAACACTTAGAGTAGTAGAGTGTGAAGTCAGAGAATCCATTTGTGAACCCGAGAAAGGATTGATCCTTGATGAGGAAGATGATGATGCAAAAGTGCTTGAAGCATCTTTTGAGACTAGATTTACTCATAATTTTGGTTTAAATTATTTTTGTAAGTGCATATTTGCAAGTTGAACAACATAAATGGTGGAAGTTCCATAGAGGCAAGACCATGCTAATGGAGAACAACATAGGACAATAGAATTTGGAGAGGAGTAGTTTCAGGAAACTGTCATAGGAGACAGAAGCAGTTATGAGAGAATTCATGATGAAACTCTTCAATGGTGTGGATGAGACTCGGAGGTATGATTTAGTGGGTTTGTTTCTTTTTGATAAGTGAATTTTTAGTTATTTTTGAAGGGTTTAGATAATTTGGAAATAAGAAAAAGAGAGACTGCATAATTTGCATAATGGAGATGGTAAGGAGGAAGTTGGGCAAAGTAATCTAGCTTAAGGAATTAGCTTAATAGAAGATATAAGGATTCATGAGAGAGGATATAGTTTGGAAAGAAGAAGAGAACCCATGGAGACAAAAAAATGTACATTAATTGAGGATGATCAAGAAAAATAGGATATACATAAGGATGGAAATGCAATGGATGTTTTTGAACACAACTGGTTCTTTGATGAGGAGAAAATCAGAGATATTGAGGAAATTTTCATTGATATCTTGATGGACTATGAATATCAACTTGGAGATGAGGCAGTTGAGGAAATACAAGAAGAACCTCATATTTTCAAATCTGAATTTTGTCGTGTATTTTCAAGTTTAATAGGTGAAGACCAACGATCAAATGAAATTATTATGCATGTAAAAGAGGAATTGAGACTCATAGAGGAGGTAGCTATATTGGAGGAGTTATGTAAGAATTTGTTTGTTAATGACGAGGCTATTGTAGTAGAGGGAATTTAAGTAGAACAAACCTAGATCGTTGTTATGAAGGAGGATGGAACAACATCATCTGAAGCAACAAATGAAGATATGCTTGAAGAAAGTTTCATGCCTGAATAAGGAAGCACAAATGAAATTGAAGATGAACCTTTGGAGGAGTGGCCAGTAGAAGTCACAAGTGATGGATTTTGTATAGAGGATGAAGACACAATTCAAAGTTATTTGAATTGTATGAGGAACTGAATTATTTGGAACAGAGAATAGAAACCCAAATAATGCATAACCAAGTTGCAAGGATAGAACTAGAGGAGGAAGAAAATGTGTTCAGAAATAATGAAGGAAAGACTTCCAAGTGTGAGAAACAAGGGCATGGACAATTGATTGAAAAGAGTTTTATAACTCTTGTGAAAAAAAAGGATATCAATCAGCCAAAGAACAATACTAAGAACAAAATTCAACCAAAGGAGGAAATTGAGAAGGTGATTGATGAAGTGTGTATGCTGACGAGGAGACCACCCATAAGAAGAAGGTATAACAGGAAGATGAGGATAAACTATAAGGAAGAACAAATAACAAAAGAACTTTGTGTCAACAAAGTAAGTGGGAAGCAACAACACAAAATTTAGAATCATGGAGAATGAGAAGAAACAACATGACAACATCAACACAACATCAACACAACAAGGAAAGAGACTAGTTATAGAGTAAAGTGCTTGGTCCAGGAGGGATTTCAACAACATATGAAAGCACACAGTCACGAGACCATCTAATTATTTTCTACCTTGGGAGTATGATGTAGGAGCATATTGCCTCCAAGACAAATTCTGTTTGTCTAGACTTAGGGGTTGTTTCATTTATCAAGGGAGCCGGTTCCCTAATTTATGTAATTGAGTGTATGTGATTTAATTATTGTATTTTTCTAAGTTGTAAGAATATTTTAGAGAATATGTTTAGAAATTCTAATCAGATCTATTCCTCAAGATATATCTCGGGAATATTTGAGAGTTTAGAGAAAAATGAGGGAAGTTAGATTATTGAGATATTTGTGGGTCTAAGAGTCCTAGATTAGAGGTTTAGGTGAGAATTTTATGGATCTAAACTGACATTAGTTCATAATCCCTTTTCATGTTAATAATAGTTAGAATGGAGAAGAGAGTGTGTGGAGAGACTGAGTATGCAAGTGAGAGGATTGAAGCCAAAACATGGCATAGTGTCAGAATGGGGTAAATCAGGCCAAAGAGGGCCTTTTGTAAATTTGTACCTATAATCAACAATATAATATTCTATTCAATATCCTGCGTGTATTTTATGATCATATGTGAGATGAATCTTTGCATAAGAAACTAAAATCAGGAGGGATATATGCCCTCAGATCCATGAGAGATCTGAATCCAAATAGTGGTAGATTCGATAT
Source organism: Pinus tabuliformis (assembly GCA_031772625.1). Lineage (NCBI taxonomy): Eukaryota > Viridiplantae > Streptophyta > Pinopsida > Pinales > Pinaceae > Pinus > Pinus tabuliformis. Next base: position 390,911,156 of record CM062808.1, on the reverse strand, counting down.
AATTAAAGCCCAGGAGAGATAAGCGTCGATCATTGATAAAAAAAGATTAACGATCCATTAATCAGAGAAAGGATGCGTAGAGGCATTGGAAATATTGTAGGAGGGCCACAAAGAGAGCACAACAGGAGAAAGAGGATACACAAAGGCATTTTGTGGAGGAGGAGAGCCAAGTTAGATTGAATTTTAGAACCCAAGGCTCAAAAGGAATAACCCAGTTTGAAATCTAAGTTTAGATGAAAAAATCAAGCATTGATAGTGTCGAGAAGGAAGACGAAGATTGTAGGGGACCGAGAAGAGTTGGAGGTGAAGAACAATGGAAAAGGGTCAACACTTGGGTCAAATTCCGCATTTTGAAAAAGTTTGTCAATAGACAAAGCTAGGGAGACAAAAATAGCACTAGACAAAGATGGGGGATAGACCTTATAGTACTGGGCCAAAACCTTGGAATCTCGTAAGTTATTTTAAATAATCATGAGGAAGCCTGTTAAGTGACAGACCAGGGATCGTCTACTGACAAAATCCCATGACGAAAATCAAAAGACAGAATCCTCAAACCTCGTACCCATTTTATAATTAGAATTTAAATAGAATGTCAAGATTTGATATTGTGGGGAAGGAAAAAACTAGAAGGTCAGAACCTCAGAACTCCTCTGGATTTGTTTAAATAAGATGTTGAGGTACTTGGTGGGGCCCACAAGAAGAAAAGGTAGAAATGGAATTTTTTTATTTTTTTATTTTTTATTTTTATTTATTATTTTTATTTATTTTTATTTTTATTTTTTTTATTTTTTTATTTTTATTTTTTTTTAATTTTTAATTAATTAATTTTATTTTATTTTATTTTTATTTTATTTTTTTTTTAATTTTTTTTTTAATTTTAATTTTAATTTTTTATTATTTTAATTTTTTTTATTTATTTATTATTATTATTTTTTTTTTTCAGTTATAAGGTAAACGGGATCGGAGGAGATTTTTTTAAATGAAGGATTAATAAGGAGTGACTCTATTAAGGGTGGGCCATAGTCAGGAGGTCGAAATCTTGTAAGGTTTTATAATTGGAATTTAGAAAAGTTATAGGTTTGCGGGGTCATGGGAGTGGTTGTAGTTCTTGGTTAAAACACTTGGCTCTTGAGAACACGAATTGGTCAAGGTAGAGACTTAGCACTTAGTTTCGGGGGTTATTGAGAAATAATTGGTTGCAGAGTTTATACAACTTTGACTTTCCATTGTAAATTTGTTCAGAATAGGGATTTTTTTCCCCGGAAGGTACATAGAAGGGTTGAAGGAAGCGTCGATTTGGAAAAAGGACTAGGTATTGTGGGATTTGAGCGAACCTAAACTTGGATACATGTTTTGGATTTGCATCAAATACCCTAATAGACTATATGGTCATGCAAAAGAAAAAATTAGTGGTGAAGGTAGAAAATTATCAACATATAGTAGGGTGCCTATAAAAGTTAGGCACAAATGGAATCCTGTACCATTGTGTGTAAGTACATGAAAGGTCATTGATATTGTCCAAAGAATATGAAGGAGTTGTAGGAGGCCACTATGCAAGGATGGATACTGTGCAGAAGATCCTGAACTCATGCCTTTGGTGCCCCACACTCCATAATGATGCCAAAGAATTTCATTAGAGTTGCAACGTACGCCATAAGGTTAGAAAACCATCTAGGAGGGATGAAATGCCATTATTTCCATAAGTAACATTACAAGAATTTGACATGTGGGAAGCATATTTGGTTGGACCTATTAACCTACCAACAACAATATTAGGAGATAGATATATAATCACTGCAACAAATTACCTTACTAGATGGGATAAGGTAGAACCTATCAATGTTTGCAGTGCAAAAAAAACATCACAATTTCTATTTGAGAATGTGGTTACAAGGTTTGGATGTCTTAAAATACTTATGAATGATCAAGGGACACACTTTTTGAATAAGACAATTGCTTCCTTGACCAAGGAGTTTTAGATATACCATTAGCAAAGTACACCTTATCATCCTCAGGAAGATGACACTATTGAGGCCTTCAATGAGATTTTGGAGAATACTCTGACAAAATTATGTAATATAAAGTAAGGTGATTGGGATATAAGGATTCCAATAGTTCTATGGGCATACAGATTTACGTGTAAAAAATTAATAATGAAGACACCTTTCAGATTTGTATATGGATAAGAAGCATTGTGCCTATGGAGTTCTTGGTACCAAGTCTGTGCATTGCTGCATAAAAAATTGATTGATTCTATTGCAGTAGAAAGAAAAATGTCAGAGATATTGTAGTTAGAGGAAGACCATGAAATATCAGGGTTTCATGTAAAATGTAAGAAAGCGCACGAGAAATCCTGATGTGACAAGTTTATCAAACAAAAGAAGTTTCAACTAACATATTTGGTTTTGCTGTATGACAATAAGTTTTTGAAGCATCCGATAAAGTTTCAAATGCATTGGTTGGGCCCATATACAATCAAGTGTGTGATAGAAGTAGGACCTGTCTAGTTAGAAAAGGTAAATGGGGAACTTATAGAAGGTTTTGTCAATAGATGCCATCTAAAACTCTATAGGAGCAACCATCCTTCTGTGTATTAAGATTTTTCCATGTAGTTTTTGAAAGAAAAAGAAAACTGTATGGGTATTTTATTTTTATGTTTTGTTCAGAGAATATATCACATAAATAAGAAAGGATCGAGAACATTGTATAACCTCGCATATCCCCTAGAAAGACATATGACTTTCAAACAATTACAATATGGAAAAAGAATGAAAGGAAAAAGGGAAAAAACACCATCAAACATTAAGGGTAAGCCATGTAGGGTAGACAACATGGTTGCAAAGAAGCTTAAAATCCACTTCATTAATAACATATTTGACGCACTTTAATTGCAAAATCCTTGCAGATTGATAGATCTAATAAGAGTAGTTGTTGACATGACTTCCACCTATTCAGGTCCATGCACCAATGAACTATCCACTTTGAGACTTAAATGTGAAGGGGGTATCAGATAATGTCTGACAAATTTGGAGTTATGGAAACTAAAAAACCGCATAGTATGGAAGACAAGTATAAATTATTCAAACTTCATCATATGGGCTCATTTTTTCTAAGGCATTTGGACACTAGTGAGAGAGCCAAGCTTGTAGGAAACAATAATTGTAGAGATAAGAACTAGATAGTAGCTAAGATGACAAGCATAAGAGGAGGAGCCTTTGCACCCAAAAGGAAGGCCAAGTCTAAAATGCACCTCCACCTGCTGGGCATAATGAAGCAACAAAATAAACACTAATAGTAGGATTAGCTAGGCCAGTCCTAGAAATTTTTTCGAGAGTATAGATGCTGCCAAGAAAACCTAGCACACCACAGATTCACCTTAAGAAGGATCCAAAGAATCAGATAGTAAATCTATTTATTCCACCAATAATTCTTACATAGGGGAGTATGATCAACATAGTAGAGAATTTGAAGTACTTTGACCATGATATCATGAAAACCAAGAAATTTCCAAAGCTTTCACTAAAGAAATATCTCCATATCGTCACAAGCCTAAATGACCTAGCTATCATAGTGGAGCCACAAGAGTGGGTGCATGACATAAAGAAATAATATATTCTAAATTTACTCAAAATTCAACATTTTGTTTGTAGTGCAAAGATAAACATATGCGAAAAGTATCTATTGAGATGTGTCCACAAATGTTTCTTCTTGTTAGACCAAATAATGTCAATAAACACCAATCTTATTACCAAAATTATAGGGCTGCCTATTGTAGGAGAGGACCCAAAACCATTTTTCATAGATAAGAGTAGGGAAAAATCCATTACAGAGGTGGTAAAAGAGAAATATTTCACACACAGAGGTGTGTGCAGGTTTGACATACCCAACATCAATGATGGAGGTAGGTTTGTGCCATAGGTCATGGCCTGTAAACTCCTCAGAAAATGTCGCAAATATCAAGTACTTGTATGATGTTGATCTAAAGATGATCTGAGGTTGTCATTGATGTCAACCCAAGCAACACCAGGGGCTACCTTGATATTTCAAGGGAATTTTGACTTGACAAATTACTCTATTTTGAGTCAAGGATATTATAGACATAGTCTACTCGTAGAGATGTTTCTGTTGATATATGGCACGCTAAGTAATTCTTCACGGTTTGAGAGATATTCATGTTTGAAGCTAGTAAACCCAGTCAGTGGGTTAAAACCATATGGGGTTGTGGCATGGCACTCATAATTGGTTTTGGTTATTGAATAGTCATTAATCAATATTTTTTTAAGCTCCTAAAATCCCTCCAACATTCTCTATAGAAGCCCCTCTCAACTCTATAAAATGAAATCTCATATATCCTCCAATTGGCGTGATCGTGGCATTTTCGCTATAACTTCATTTTTACGAAGTCTTAGATTCTGAAATTAAAACCCATTTGATTGGCAATCCGGATGAATGTCATGACCAAATTTCAGGTCTTGGTTCGCTATATTTTTGGATATATGATCTGTGAAAGTTAGGGTTTTTGCAAGCTGTTGAATTTCATCTCAAAGAAGTGACCTTGGGAAAATCGTCATAACTCTCTCTTTGAGAAGAGGATTGGAATTATGTAAAAAATGGTAGATAGTGCACAGATTGCAGTTTTTTGTGTATCAATTTTAGATTTGAAGGAGGAAACAATGACACGTGGCATGTCATACAAGTTTTCTCTACTAAACTAGTCCATAATTAGGTCATTGTGAGAGATTGGGCATAACTGTGCCTTGAAGAGTCCAAATCGGGTCAGACCTGTGGCATTGGAAAGAAGACTCAGAGGGGTTCTATAGGAAAAAAGATCACATGTTGGGGATTTGAAATTGTAGAGATACATCAGATTAAATATTGTGCTCCTAGAAGGCAAAAAAAACTAGATCAAGTGTTGTCAAGGGGTGCAAAGGACCAGACTTTCTAGGTCAGCAAAGAGCAAGGTGCAACAAAATGATGCAGCAGAGGTAAGCTACATGTAACTATCTTATGTATATGCATGTTCATCTCTTAATTGCATTAGGTTCTTTTTACTCTAATTTGTTGTTTTGTTTAGCACTGACATATGATCTGCAGGATGAGGTAAGTTTTGCTATTATCATGTCATGAGTATTTCCTTGAAGACTTTTTGCAGGTATTATATATTCATCAAGAGAAGACTCAACGCATAATCTAATGTTCTGAAGAATGAGAAAGGGTAGCATGACAAGAGCAACAATCAAGGTGCAGAACAACAACAAGAAGTTCACCACTTGAAGTCTTCAAGTGGGCAGCACTGCATACAGACATTGTAAAAGTATCATTGTATAAAGTCATTGTAAAAGCATCTTTCTCAAAGTTGTACAAGTGTCTATCTGCCAAGTGTTGAAGAGGAAGTTTCGGGAGGCCTAGGATCATCATTAGGTGCTTGTGTCATAGTTGGGGTTATGGTCTAGTGTGTCTTCTTCTTCTACATCATTCTATATCATTGTAAAGTGGGCCATTTTCCTTGGTACGGGAGTCCATTCTTCTTTTATTCTTCTATAGGGTGGTAGTGTTGGGTCCCTATAATACTAGTGATTACCCAATTACTATTGTAGTTATACCCCTTATTAATATTGTTGTGCCCCTATTGCCCCCATTTTGTTATTAATGTGCCCCATAGAATCCCTCTATTGTTATTTTTGTGGCTTTATATTATTATTGTTAGGTCGGCTAGATTGTATTGTGACTCCTTAGACTCCTATATATAGAAAGGAGGTTTTATCATTTGAATCATCCAAGAATTTTTCATTTATGTAATGTAAAGGAGGTTTCCCCCTCGAAGAGGTTGAATTCTAAGGCGTTGATCTATCTTTTCTATCTTTTCTTGAGCTGGTTTCATAACATTTGGTATCAGAGCTTTGGATTCTAGGGTTTCGCTGCTCCAAACAGGTCATCATGGCATTTTCTCTATAACTTTTATTTTTTTTTGTGACGTTGTAGAAGTCGCAAAAAAACCCATTTGAGAAGAAATCATGCTGAACCTTGGTTCCAAATTTCAGAGCTTTTCGCGTGATATTTGCGGAGATATGATCTGAGGAAGTTGGTCTTTTTGTAGACTCCTGAATTACATTCAAAACAGGTGACCTGGGGAAAACCGTCATAACTTTCTCTCTGGGGATCGGATTGAAATTTTGTAAGAAGGTACAGAAAGAGGACAAACTTTAGTTTCTTGTATGCATGTTTCAGATCCAAATATTGAAACAGTGACTCGTGGCACGTCGTACAAGTTCACTCTACTGAACTAGTCTATAAGCAAGTCATTGTGGGAGATTTCACATAACTCTTCCTTGGAGAATCCAATTTGGGTCAGACTTGTGGCATTGGAAGGAGGACACAGAGGGCTACTACAGGTCACAAATTCAGAACTAGATGATTGGAAAGTACAGAGATACATCAGAGGCAATATCGAGCTCCTACAAAGTGAAAAAAGGTGTGTAGATTTTCTTAAATTTTTGCTTAAGCTTGGTTTGAAAATTTATTTTGAAGGAATTCAAAGGGCATAGTAGAGCATTATTATCAGTAACTGATGCCCCTAGGAAAGAAAATGCAAACACCTAGTAAGGAACCTGAAAGCTCTAACATGACTCATGAAGAAGAGGAAGAAATGCAACGTGATATATCAAAATTACAAGACCAAGTGCAACAACTGTCCCTTGCACAAAAGGGAATAGAATCTAAGATGAATGGTTTAAAGAAATATGTAGAAGCTAAGATGGATGGTTTAAAGAAAGGTGTAGAAGCTAAGATGGACTGTTTAAAGAAAGGCGTAGAAGCTAAGATGATTGACGTGGAAGCTAAGATGGATGATTTGAAGATAGATTTGAAGACAGACATGGACGAATTGAAGATAAATATGAATAAGTTGCTACAAGAAATGGTTCCTAAGGGTGAAAGTTTACTAAAGGAAACTCATGATGAGAACAAAAGAAATGTTAATCATGATTCCATAGACGCTAATGTTGGATCGAAGACTCACCATATTCCAAAAATCGATATGAGGAAGTTTGATGGCAAGGATCCTGCCACATGGATATTACAGATGGAGCAATTCTTCGATCTCAATAATGTGCAAAACACACAAAAGGTACGTATGGCAACTTTATATTTGGAACCAAATCAGTTTGTATGGTATCAATGGCTTTGCTCTCGTAAACCATTTATCACTTGGGCAATTTTTACGGAAGAATTGATAGCACATTATGAGGATACAAAAAGCAACACCTTTTTTTAGCCAATTGATAAGTCTCAAACAAAAGGGTTCAATAATGGAGCACATTGAGGAGTTCCAAAAATTGAACATAAGGGTAAAAGATATTCCAGAGGAGCATAGGATTGATGTGTTCATAGGGTCTTTAAAGGATAATATCCAACATGATGTTCGCCTTTGGGAACCTGATTCATTAGAGAAGGCATTCAGGTTAGCAAGAAAAATGGAAAGCAAAATTATGGCAACCAGGAAGCATACCACTCACAACTATAAAGACGGAAGTGTTGTTGCTCCTAGTCTTCCACAACCTATAAGGTTGACACCACAAAAATTGGAAGAAAAAAGAGCAAAAGGGCTTTGTTACAGTTGTGATAGCAAATACACTAAAGGTCATAAGTGTGCTGAGAAGAAATTATTCTACATAGATTGTGAAGAGGAAGAAGAAAAGGAGCAAGAAAGGTCAAAAGAAGAGGATATACTCCAGGAACAAAGCCTAGATGAAGAACAAATAAATCCGACCATATCTTGTAATGCATTGGCGGGAATTACCACTCCTCAAACCATCAAGATAGAAGGACAAATCAAGAAGAAAAAGGTAATAGTGTTGATTGATTCAGGAAGCACCCACAATTTTATTCATTGTAAGGTAGCAAAAGAATTGAATTGCTTCCTATATCCAGCACCAGAGTGTCAAGTGATGATTGCAAATGGAGGAACAATAAATTGTTCTGGAAAGTGCCATAATATCAAGCTATCCATGGGAGAATATGTATTGACTAGCCCAATGCTTTCCATTCCAATGGGAGGTGCTGATGTTGTACTAGGAGTCCAATGGCTACAATCCTTGGGTACAATAGCTTTTAATTTTCAAGAACTTTTCATAAAATTTTCTACGGAAGGAAAGGAAGTTGAATTAAGGGGTATTGCAGGGAAACCAGGAAAGATAATCAGCTCTAATGGTATGACAAAGCTTCTAAAAAAGGAGCAAAGAGGTGTAATTGCACAATTATGTTCGCTAGATGTTTCCACATCGGAATCATCTATTTCTCCAGATCTCCAAAAAGTCCTGGACAATCATTCCAAGGTATTTGAGACTCCCAAAGGTCTCCCACCTATGCGTGATCATGATCATGCTATTCATCTGATTCCAGGAAGTGTTCCTCCAAACATCAGGCCGTACAGATATCCCTATGTCCAAAAGAGTGAAATTGAACGTATGGTTGCAGAAATGCTAGAGGCTGGTATAATTCAACCGAGTCAAAGTTCTTTCTTTGCTCCAGTAGTATTGGTGCACAAGAAGGATGGATCATGGCGCATGTGTCCGGATTATAGGGAGCTCAACAAGCTCACTATTAAAGATAAGTTCCCCATTCCTGTCATTGATGAATTACTGGATGAATTGCATGGATCAATTTACTTCACCAAGTTGGATCTTCGTTCAGGATATCATCAAATCAGAATGAAGATTGAAGACATTCCGAAAACAACATTTAGAACTCATGAGGGTCATTATGAATTTTTGGTCATGCCTTTTGGCCTTACCAATGCACCTTCAACATTTCAAGGTTTGATGAATTCAATTTTCAAACCATTCCTTAGAAAATTTGTGTTAGTATTTTTTGATGATATACTAATCTACAACAAGTCTTGGAAGGATCATGTTGAACATGTTGACAGGGTGCTACAACTATTGGAGGAGAAACAATTATATGCAAAAAGATCCAAATGTTTCTTTGGAGTCCAGGAGGTGGAATATTTGGGTCATATTGTATCTCATGAAGGAGTTAAGGTAGACCCTAGCAAAATTAAAGCCATTAAGGAATGGAAAATCCCCACATCCATAAAGCATCTGCGAGGATTTCTCGGGTTGACAGGGTATTATCGCAAGTTTGTTAAGAATTATGGGAGAATAGCAGCACCTCTAACAACATTATTGAAGAAAGATGCATTTTCATGGACTCCGGAAGCAACAAAGGCCTTTGAACATCTTAAAGAGGCAATGTGCCAAGCACCGGTCTTAGCTACACCGGACTTCACAAAAACCTTTATTGTGGAATGTGATGCTTCAGGAAATGGAATTGGTGCTGTTCTAATGCAAGATGAAAGACCCATTGCTTTTGAAAGTCGTCCAATCAAGGGAAATTTTTAAGCAAAGCTATTTATGAGAAGGAAATGTTGGCAATACTCCATGCACTTAAGAAATGGCGACCCTACCTAATGGGAAGACACTTCAAGGTAAAAACGGATCATGATAGCCTTAAATACTTTTTAGAACAAAGATTATCCTCTGAAGAGCAACAAAAGTGGGTCACAAAGATGTTGGGTTATGACTTTGAAATCATCTACAAAAAAGGGAAGCAAAATGTGGTGGCAGATGCACTCTCAAGAAAGGATGAGGATGTGGAAGCATTGTTGTGCGCCATTTCTATTATCCAACCAGATTGGATAAACGAAGCAAGGGAGGAATGGAAGAATGACGAAGAAGTGTGGGCACTTATTCGAAAGTTACAACAAGATTCCAGTACATCTGATACATTTAGCTGGCAAAATGATTCGTTATGGTACAAAGATCGCTTATACCTCTGTAAGAATTCCCAGCTAAAACAAAAGATTCTTATGGAATTGCACACTTCTCCCTTAGGAGGGCACTCAGGATTTTTAAAAACTTACCACAGGGTTAAGAAGGAATTTTTTTGGGATGGCCTTAAATCAGATATTCAAAAGTTTGTGGCGGAATGTTTGGTTTGCCAATAAAATAAAGTTGAAACAATTAAGACACCGGGTCTATTACAACCTTTATCCATTCCAAGCCAACTTTGGGAGGAGGTTTCAATGGATTTTATCACAGGTTTACCCAAGTCTGAGGGAAAGAGTGTCATCATGGTGGTAGTTGACAGACTTACCAAGTATGCACACTTTTGTGCATTATCACATCCATTTAAAGCCAGTACAGTTTCTACTGCATTTATGGAAACAATTCAAAAGCTACATGGAAACCCAAAGATTATTGTAAGTGACAGAGATCCCATTTTCACTGGAAATTTTTGGACAGAATTATTTTCTTGTCTTGGTACTCAGTTAGCTCATAGCTCATCTTATCATCCTCAATCTGATGGGAAAACTGAGATAGTAAACAAATGTTTGGAAGGATATCTTCGTTGCTTTGTATCTGATAAACAGACACAATGGGTCAAATGGTTGCCTCTGGCTGAATGGTGGTATAACACTTCCTTCCATACAGCAACAAAAATGACCCCATTTATGGCACTTTATGGGTATCAACCACCATCCATCACATCATATTTAAGAGAAAATTCTAAGGTTCAGGCAGTGGAACATCACATCGAACATCAACAACAAGTCCTCCAACTCTTAAAGGATAACCTCGTGTTGGCACATAATAGAATGAAACAACAGGCAGATCAACATCGCAGTGAAAGAAGTTTTGATGTAGGTGATTGGGTATTCCTACGGCTACAACCATATAAGCAAATGTCCCTCAAGCAAGCTAAGAAGGATAATAAATTATCACCAAAGTATTATGGTCCATACAAGGTGTTGCAAAAGATTGGTACTATGGCATACAAATTGGAGCTTCCTGCAGCTTCTCGATTGCACCCAGTTTTCCATGTTTCATGTTTAAAGAAGGTTATAGGCGACAAGCTCCCAATTCAAACAATATTGCCAGAACTTGACGAGGAAGGAAAAATTATATTGGAACCGGAAGCAGTCAAAGAAACAAGAACTCGACAGCTACGAAATCGTTCAATTTCAGAGTATCTTATCAAGTGGAAGAACTTATCCCCTGAAGATTCCACATGGGAGGATGAGAATTTTATGCAGAAGTATCCAGAACTACTCAAGTGTTGAGGAAAACACTTTTTTGAAGGAGAGGGGCATGTTGGGTCCCTATAATACTAGTGATTACCCCATTACTATTGTAGTTATACCCCTTATTAATATTGTTGTGCCCCTATTGCCCCCATTTTTTTATTACTGTGCCCCATAGAATCCCTCTATTGTTATTTTTGTGGCTTTATATTATTATTGTTAGGTTGGCTGGATTGTAATGTGACTCCTTAGACTCCTATATATAGAAAGGAGGTTTATCATTTGAATCATCCAAGAATTGTTCATTTATGTAATGTAAAGGAGGTTGCCCCCTTGAAGAGGCTGAATTCTAAGGCGTTGATCTATCTTTTCTTGAGCTGGTTTCATAACAGGTAGGGTGGTGTTAGGCTAGTGCATGAAGTCACTAGTAGGTTCAAGCTTGTGAAAACTTCAGGGTGGTAGGTTGGTTCTAGGGTGAGTTGTAGCTCATTGGGTGTTGGAGCATCCGTTTAGTTAACTACTGAAGAATCTCGGGTATTGAAGCGTCCATCCAGTGGGAGTTGGAGAAGAATTATTTTCTATATTCTAGGAAATTGGAGCTTTCTTTTCGATTGGATTTGAAGATTAAAGAATTATTAGAAAAGCATTCGGTGGTTTTTGACCCGGATGGGGTTTTCCACCTAAAGTTTTTATGCCTCCTGTGTTCTTTTATTCACTATTGTTACTGTATAAACATTAATGATAATTGAAGATTAACTAATGCTTTGAAAATATTTAAAGCTCTAATTGCTAAGGAATACTGATTCACCCCCCCCTCTCTGTATTTTCCAACACTTGGTATCGGAGCTTGGTTCCTTCAATAGCAGTTTAACAACTAGAAGGAGATCATGGAGCATACCAAGAATGGTGTACCTCTATTCAATGAAAATAATTATGCACTTTGGAAAGGAAGAATGGAGGTCTATCTATTAGCACAAGGTTACGAAGTATGGGACACGATTCAAAATGGCTTTACACCAACCGCAGATGAACAAGGTAAGAAGAATTTGGTAAATGATGTAAAAGCAAATAATATTATTATCAGTGGACTTATTGAATCTGATTATCATAAGGTGTTGGGTTGTAAAACTACCAAAAATGTATGGGACAAGCTTGAGAATATATATGTAGGTGACTCAAATGTCAAAGAAGCAAAGCTTCAAATCTACAAAGCAAAATTTGAGCAACTCAGAATGAAACAAGATGACAACATTGCCGCATACTTCCAACACATTGATGAAATAACCAACACTCTGGAAGGATTGGGAGAGTCTGTTGACGAGAAGAATATTATGCAAAAGATTCTTCAAATGTTACCAGGAAGATTCAACCCAAAGGTATCTATCTTAGAATACAGTGAAAATCTAGACAAACTCAGCAAAGAGGAATTACACGGAGTTTTGAAAGCATATGAAATGAGACTTGATGAAGAAGAGGGTACTTCACATCTAGAAACTGCATTCGCTGCATCTAAGAAAACTAATAAGGACAAACAACCTTCAAAGGCAAAGAGTTGCCCCTGCACCTGCAAGTGTGAAGAAAAGGAGGATGATGAAGAAGGTTTTTCAGATGGAGAATATGCTTACTTTATGAGAAAACTAAAAATTGGTAAGGGAAAATTCAAAGGTAAAATTCCATCGATATGTTTCGATTGTGGTGAGGTTGGGCATTTCGCAGCAAAATGTCCGAACAGAAGTGATGGAAACTCAAAAGGAAAGAAAGGCTTTAAGAAATTTAACAAGCAAGGCAAGAAGAAAAGATTCAAAAGCAACTTTCTCTCTAAAGAAGATAGCTCATCATCCGATGAAGACAATGACAATGAAGAATAAGCCAATGAGAGAATACTATTTATGGCCAAGCACAATAAACAAGAGGTATCAAACAACGAAGAAGAAGGGTTGACCATAGAAGAATTTTCTAAGGAGGCAATCAAGCTTATGAAATAGCTCAAGGCTGAGAAGATCTGTTCCAATACTCTTGAAGGACAAGTTCAAGGTCTCAAAATTGAAGTTGAAGAACACAAATGTATTGAAGAGTCACTTCAAAAGAAGTTGAAAGAAAGCAATTGAGAAAGGGAAGCATTAGAAGCTGAAGTAGTCTCGCTGTGTAAGGAAGTGAAGAAGGGAAAAACTGTCCAAAACTCTGCTAACAACTCAAGGGCATTGGAAGAACTCATCAATGGTCAACGATCTTACAACGATAGAACAAGCTTCAGTTACAAAGAAGAAGAAGTAGGACCTTCTACAACAAAATACAATGAATCTATGAGATCTGACAGGCATGTAGACTTCATTGAACAGGATTCGCAAGAACAACCTTGGAAGACAATTCGCCGACAAATATTTCCATCCAGGTACCAACATATTTCTCATGGCTATTGTTATTCATGTGGAAAATTTGGTCATAAAGCTGTATAATGTCGCACGTACCCTAGGAACCAATAAAATTCCAGGAGATTTGTCAAATATGAACCTCCCAGGGCTCAACGAAACATCAATAGATTTGAACATTTAAGAAGTAATATTGAATGTTACAAATGTCGAAACTTTGGACACATAGCCAGAGATTGCAGACTTGAAAATCCTCCAGAAGAATCTTCGAAGCCACATAACGAACGAACATGGAAGAAGAAGAACACTGATAATTGTGTTCTCGCTCTCAAAGCTCAAAACAACAAAGATGTGTGGTATGTTGATAGTAGTTACTCAACGCATATGACTAGAGATAGAAAGAAATTTTTATTTGTGAAAGAGAAGAAGGATGGAACCGTGTCCTTTGGAAATGATGGATCTTCAAATGTTATAGGATCAGGTACCGTCAGTCTCAGAAGAAAAGATGCTCTAGCCAAGAATGTTCTATTGGTTGAAAACATGAATCAGAATCTGCTCAGTGTTGGACAAATGTGTGATCAAGGACACACAATGCTATTCAACTCCACAAAATGTGAAATCAGGAAAGGTAGGTATAGTAAAATTGTGGCTATAGCAAGTCAAGCTCCAAACGACATATATGTTCTAGACTAAGCAACTAAAGCATGTCTACTAGCTAAAGAAGATGAAAGCTGGTTATGGCACAAACGAATGGGTCACATAAACTTTGACAATCTTTTCAGGATAAGCAAAAAGGAAGCAATACGAGAAATGCCGAAAATCTCAAAACCTTCTAACACACTATGTGAGGTCTGTCGGCACAGCGAACAGACAAAATGCGGATTTAAAACAAAAGAAAAATTTACATCACATCCATTGGAATTGATACATACTGATCTATGTGGTCCTATGGGAACAAAAGGCTTAGATGGAGAATTATATATCATGTTAATGATAGATGAATATATTAGGATGACAACCATCAGTTTCCTAAAGAAAAAATCTGAAGCATTTGAGTGCTTTAAGATCTACAAGGAGTTGATCGAAAATGAAACTAATTTAAAAATAAAGTGTCTAAGATTAGATAGTGGCGGAGAATTCACTTCCAAATTATTTCAGCAATACTGTGACGAAAAGTGGAATAAAAAGAAAATTTTCAACAACACGAACACCTTAGCAAAATGGAGTTGCTGAAAGAAAGAACAGAACCATACAGGAAATGGGTAGAACAATGCTGAAGGACTCAAAATTGGATGAAAAATTCTGGGTTCAAGCAATTGATATGACAGTCTTCATTATCAACATAAGTCTTCTCGGAAATAATTAATAATACCCCATATGAATTATGGAAAGGAAAACAGGCTAATGTAAAATATTTCAAAATCTTCGGAAGCAAATGCTATATCAAAATAGAAGATCAAAAGTTGGGTAAGTTTGAACCATGTGTTGATGAAAGTATCTTTGTTGCTTACTCACGCATAAGAAAGGCCTATAAATGCTATAATATAAGACGAAAACAAATAGTGGAGAGCATAAATGTTACGTTTGACGAAGATAGTGTTCTAACGAATAATGATGAGGATCTAGAATCTTTGAAACTTGAGACAGAGGCTAAAAAAGGTACAGAGAAAATTCTAGAACAAGAAGCAAATGTCAACCAGAAATAAGTAAATAATGATCAACAAGATATACAGGAACAACAACAAGAAGCTCCTCCAAAGAGAACAAAAGAATGGATTCAAAAGAACCATCCATCAAATAAAATCATTGGTGACATAAACGAAGGAATTGGAACAAGAAAAAGTCGACAACTTCGTTCATCACAACAAGCTCACATTGCTTTTCTATCAACCTTTGAGCCTAGTAGTTTTGAGGAAGCCAGCCAGAATGAACATTGGGTAGCAGCTATGAATGAAGAATTGGATCAAATCGAGAAGAATAACACCCGGGAATTAGTTCCATGACCAAAAGATAAAAATGTCATTGGGACTAAATGGGTGTCCAGGAACAAATTGAATGAAGATGGACATGTTACTAGAAACAAAGCAAGATTGCTTTGCAAAGGCTATGCACAAGTGGAAGGAGTTGATTTCGACGAAACATTTGCACTAGTTGCCAGAGTGGAAGCCATTCAGATGTTTCTCGCCTATGCATGTTCAAGAAAAATAAAAGTCTACCAAATGGATGTTAAGTCAACATTTCTGAATGGAGAAAGAGAAGAAGAAGTTTACATCGAACAACTTGAAGGTTTTCTACTATCAGAAAAAGAAGACTATGTTTGCAGGTTAAATAAGGCTCTGTGTGGTCTCAAGCAGGCTCCCATAGCATGGTATGTTCGTTTTGACAGATATCTACGTCAACAAGGGTTCAAAAAAAATATTGCTAATAGCAATCTTTACATACAAATAGATAAGAATAATTTAACAATCGTTGAGGTATATGTGGATGATATAATCTTTGGTAGCAATGATGATCGACTAAGTAAGAACTTTGCTACAAAGATGCAAAGTGAGTTCAAGATGTCTTTACTTGGTGAGTTGACATACTTCTTAGGGCTTTAAATATTTTAGCAAGAGAAAGGAATATTTATATGTCAAGCAAAGTACATTAAGGAAATGCTTAAGAAATTAAAAATGGAAGATTGCAAACCCGTCCTTACTCCGGTGGTAACAGGTTGCAAATTGAGCATAAACGACTCATCTAAGGATGTGGAGAGGTTGTACAGATCTATGATTGGTAGTCTTCTATATGTAACAGCCTCCCGACCAGATGTTATGCAAGCAGTTGGACAAGTAGCAAGATTCCAAGAAGCACCAAAAGAATCACATATTATTGTCGTCAAAATAATTCTTCGATATCTAAAGGGCACAACAGAATATGGCTTGTGGTATCCCAAGGGACACAATCTCATTATTCAAGCCTTTACAGATGTAGATTGGGAGGGAAGCATTGATGATTGTAAGAGTACTAGTGTAGCAACATTCTATCTAGGTGGTTATATCATATCATGGTTGAGGAAAAAGCAAACCTCAATCTCGTTATCTACAGCGGAAGCATAATACATTGCAGCGACAACTTGTTGTACTCAAGGCCTTTGGATGAAACAAACTTTGCAATATCTTCAAGTACAATTCAGTGAGCCTATTCCCATTTTCTGTGATATCACCAGTGCCATCAACATCTCCAAGAATCCTGTCATGCATTCAAAAACAAAACACATTTCGATAAAATATCATTTTGTATAGAGAATTCAAGAGTCCACCTCCCATTCATCCAAGGGACGACAGACAAGATTGCTAGAATCTTGAAGAAGCATAATATTCCCTCGACCTTTAGACCCCTCAACACCATTAGAAGTTCCCTTAAGTCTGTTAAAGACCGCGTAAACCCTATGGATATGAAAGGTGTTTATATCATCCCTTGTTCCTGTGGTACCTCATACATTGGTGAAATTGGTCGTTCTATTAACTAGAGGATTAAGGAACACACTGCTGATATCAAACACGAGAGGACAAAATCTTCAGCTTTGGTCGAACATGCAGAGAAGACCAAGCATCATATATGCATTGAGGAGGCTAGGGTTATCGCTAAGATTCCTCATTTCCACCATCGTAAATTTAGGGAAGCCATTGAAATTGAGAGGTCTTCCAGTAATATTAATAGGGACGACGACTGGAAAATTAGCAGCTGTTGGATTCCCGCCCTCTCCTCTTAGTTTTCTCCATCCCTATCTAAGCTTTTATTTATTTATTATTATTATTTTTTTTTAATTTTTAATTTTAATTTTATTCTTTATTTTTAATTTTATTTTTTATCAATATTTTATTATTAATAATATATTATACTATTGTTTTAGTAATATTAGAATACCTCTTTTTTAAATGATAAACTTTAACTTTACAATGTGTGATATATATATTTATATTTAATCTCAATTATTAGTTTAATCCTTGATTATATCGTTATATATTCAAACAACATAAAAGGAATCAATTTTTTTTTCTAAAACCCTAATCTTTAATTTTTCATTTAGAGATTATTATTAATAATTATTTTTTCTTTATATTTACATTAAGCATATTAATCAATGTTATATATATATATATATATAAATTTAAATAACCATAATATGAATTTATATATTAATTTATTAAATTATAATATTAATTTATTAATATATTACAATTTAATTGAATATAGTTTAATAAAAATATGATTAGTTATTAACTTTATTCTTTTATTATTATACTCATTAATTAAAAACACTAACAAATATATAAATAGAATCAAATATTTCTTGTCACCAATCTTTTGTTTTTCATTTATAGATCATTTCTAATAATTAATTTTAATTCTTTTTATTTAGATTATACAAATTTATTAAAGTTATATATATTAATTTAAATAACCATATTATAACTTTTATATATATCAATATTAATTTAAATGTTTAATTTATTAAGATAATATGATTTAATTGAATATAGTTAAATAAAAATATGGTTAGTTATTCTTTATTCATAAATTAAAATCATTAATAAAAATAACCGTTATATAATATACATATTTTTAATAAAATAAACTAATAAAATTTATCTAAATATTATTAAACATTCCCCTTGTCCCTCTCTCGATCAAATATAGTTGTTATCTTCTAGCTGTTAGGTTGACCTGTCTCCCTATTTAACCTTCTTCCTAGATCAGTTTCTTCATCGTGTCCTGAAGATGAACCACACTTGTTGGTTCGCAACGCTTCGACCAAAATATTCAATGTGATTTCTTCCGAAAAATTCTCTATACATTATGATATGGATCACAAAAGCTTGAATTCAAATAAATATCATTTTGTTAGAGAACAAGTCGCTAAAAAGAATATCAAACTTGAATATGTTGGTACAAGAGAACAAATCACTAATATCTTCACTAGACCTTTACCTCGTGAAGCATTTGAATATCTTCGCTAGAAGCTTGGGATTATCCCAAGTTCTCATTAGATTTTCCTTATTCAGAAAATAAAGGGGGAGTGGAAGTGTGTACAGGTCCGTAGGATGGTTGTGTGTCACGGGTATTTACCCTTTTCCATTGATGTCAAAGGGGTAGAGAAGGTAGTAGGAAGAGGTTCCCTGATCGTAGGGGGAGTACTTGTGTTTCCATTAATGCCAAAGGGGGAGATTGTTGATCTAAAGATGATATGAGGTTGTTATTGATGTCAACCCAAGAAGCCCCAGGGGCTACCCTGATCTTGCAAGGGAATTTTGACTTGAAAACTTACTCTATTTTGAGTCAAGGATCTTCTAGATAGATTCTACTCATCGAGATGTTTCCGTTGATATTTGACATGCCAAGTAATTCTTCACGGTTTGAGAGATATTCATATTTGAAGTTAGTAACCCTAGTTAGTGGGCTAAAACCCTTGGGGTTGTGGCATGGCACTCATAATTGGTTTTTGTCATTTAATAGTCATTAATTAATAATTTTTTTTAAGCTCCTAAAATCCCTCCAACATTCTCTATAGAAGCCCCTCTCAACTCTATAAAAAGAGATCTTATATATCCTCCAAATGGAATGATCGTGACATTTTTGCTATAACTTCATTTCTACGAAGTCTTAGATTCTGAAATTAAACCCTATTTGATTCGAAATCCTAATGAACATCATGACCTAATTTCAGATCTTGGTTCGCTATATTTTCAGAGATATGATCTGTGGAAGTTAGGGTTTTGCAGGCTGTCGAATTTCATCTCAAAGAAGTGACCTTGGGAAAATCGTCATAACTCTCTCTCTGTGAAGAGGATTGGAATTCTATAAAACATGGCAGATAGTGCATGTACTATAGTTTTCTATGTATCAATTTCAGAGCTGAAGGAGGAAACAGTGACACGTGGCACATCGTACAAGTTCACTCTACTGAATTAGTCCATAATTAGGTCATTATGAGACATTGGACATAACTTTGCCTTGAAGAGTCAAACTCGGGTCAGACCCATGGCATTAGAAAGAAGACTTAGAGGGATTATACAATACTGAAGATCACATGTTGGGGATCTGAAATTGCAGAGATACATCAGATTAAGTATCGTGCTCCTAGAAGGCAAGAAAAACTAGATCAAGTGTTGTCAAGGGGTGCAAAGGACCAGACTTTCTAGGGCAGCAAAGGGCAAGGTGCAACGAAATGATGCAGCAGAGGTAAGCTAAAGGTAAGTATATTATGTATATGAATGTTCATATCTTAATTGCATTAGGTTATTTGTACTCTAATTTGTTGTTTTTTTTTTAGCACTGACATATGCTCCACAGGATGAGGTAAGTTTTGCTATTATCATGTCATGAGTATTTCCTTGAAGACTTTTTGCAGGTATTATATATTCATCAAGAGAAGACTTAATGCATATAATGTTATGAAGAATGAGAAAGGATAGCATGACAAGAGTAGCAATCAAGGTGCAGTACAACAACAAGAATTTCACCACATGAAGTCTTTAAGTGGGTAGCACATCATACAAACATTGTAAAAGTATCATTGTATAGAGTCATTGTAAAAGAATCTTTGTAAAAGTTGTACAAGTGTCTATCTGCCAAGTGTTGAAGAGGCAGTGTCAGGAGGTCTAGGATCATCATTAGGTGGTTGTTTCATAGTTGGGGTTATGGTCTAGTGTGTCTTCTTCTTCTACATCATTCTATATCATTGTAAAGTGGACCATTTTCCCTGGTACAAGAATCCATTCTTCTTTTATTATTCTATAGGGTGGTAGGGTGGTGCTAGGCTGGTGCATGAAGTCACCAACAGGTTCAAGCTTGTGAAAACTTCAGGGTGGTAGGGTGGTGCTAGGTTGAGTTGTAGCTCATTGGGTGTTGGGGCATCCGTTTAGTTAACTACTGAAAAATCTCGGGCGTTGAAGCGTCCATCTAGTGGGAGCTGGCGAAGAATGCTTTTCTAGATTCTAGGAAGTTCGATCTTTCTTTTCAATTGGAGTTGAAGATTAAAGAATTATTAAAAAAAAATTTGGTGGTTTGTGACTCAGAGGGGTTTTCCACCTAAAATATTTGTGCCTCCCGTATTCTTTTATTCACTGTTGTTATTGCATAAACATTAATGATAATTTAAGATTAACTAATGCTCTGAAAAGATTTAAAAGTGTTAATTTATAAGGAATACTGATTCATCCCCCCCTCTCAATGTTTTCCAACATATGAGTCATAGTAGTGACAACAAGGTGCACAGGGTCCAGATGAACTGGTCCACATTCTTACTAAAATAATTCAGATAGACTGTTGGGAAGCGTAGGATAAGAATGCAGAGTTTCACTATGCATGGATCTTAATACTAATTACACTTGTCACATGGAGGGAACCACAGTAAACATAGTTCCTGGAAATGACTCACAAACCTTAGCGCCTCGGTATGCCTCCTTATGGTATACCGTGAAAAAGCAAAGGAAACATGAGAACAATGTAAAATTTTATGTATAGAAGGAGGTAGTTAGGCAGACGATTAAAACCATACCATGCATACCACCATAGATAGTTGAGGCATACAAGGGGATTGAGTGATTTAAAGTGACCTCACATTACATGTACATACAATTGACAGGGGATGTAGAGAAGCAATGGCTACATAGCCACTATAGGCTAACATAGAACGAAGTTAGAAATATTATCGATGACTAGGACGGAGAATGGAACTTCCTAGTAGAGGGGATAGAGGAGGCATAAAATATAGAAATTAGTAAAGAAAAATTAGTTCATGTGTTTACGCAAGAGACAGTTAGGGGAATGATGTAGGAGTTTGCCAAGAAGAATATACTGTGGATGATGGGGATAAGAGGAAGTAGACACACATACACATAGAAGAATACTTCACAAGAACAACTAAAGAGAAATGTAACATATCCAGGGGTCACCCAAGTATAGCTGTTGTCTGATGATGACTTGGAGAAGATCAGGGACCAAGTGAAAGAGAAGAAAAATAACTATTGGAGAGAGTTGTGAAACAACGTTAAAAGATGCACATGAAGACACATGAACAATTGGAACAATTGAGCCAATTTTAGAATCCAATAAACTATTGACAATATAACCGATATGGATAAAAAATAGAGGCATAGAGCGTAGTAAGGGTAATGGAACTAAGAACGACGTAGTCATAACCATCGTCAGTACTAGGGGGATGACACACACTACAAATATCATTGAAGACGATGGAGTTTTCAAAGATAGAACTACAACAACACGTAGAAGGTTTCAATCATGTAGAACTAGTAATGCCATAACTACCATTGGAATTGTTGAATCAGTTGCAGTTGAGTGTTACACAGGAGATATAGTTCCACACAATCACAATGAAAGTAGAGTTGACACATTTATCAACTTCTCATGAGGCGTTGAAGGCATATAATGTACAATTGTTAGCAAAGAAGAGGAAGCAATTTAGTGTGAGGAAAGTAGTGGAGGAGGTTTACAACAACCTCCCAAAAGCCTTAATGGAGGTGGACACAAAAAAATATGGGAATTTGAAAAAAATAGGTGAGTCCATCCACGGTCACAAAGACAAATTTGTATAATTGGAGTCACAAACCAAGCCAAGCACTCCACCAGAAGAGCGAAACAAAAGAGTGAAGGAGCAAGAAGCTACAATAATTATCAAGCAAATCAAAGGAGTGAATTTAGAATGCAACCAACTATATGAAGAAGGGATGTAGATGTGGACAACGATACTAGAGAATGAAGAGCTAAAGGAAGTGGTATAGAAATTCTAAAATGAGCAAAAGAATATGCAAAAGCTAAAACATAATTTGAATACATTGCCACTAAATGAGCGAAGGATGGCAATGAGGAGAGTGGACACCTAAATAGACAACTCAAATAGATGAGAGATGATCAACAACTCCTAGCACAAAATATTGAAAATTTGTAGGACGAGCCACTAAAGGTTATCGATGAGATTGACATGATGCTGATCCAGGTTCAGGTGTGAAGAAGGACCCTTCCAAGACCTTTTACTTTCGTGATGTGTTAAAAATTTCCTTTTGCAAAGAACATTAATGAATACATCTGCACGCGGAAAAGAAGAGGAACATAACAATCATCAACACATGAAAACATAAGCCGTTGATAACGGAGTTCTTCCAGGAGGGACTACATCTTTGGGGCCCGGTGTCAAGATGGTGTAGGCTGCTGCATTATGTGTTGTCAATAAAGATGATGTACACAGAGATGATGTCTTGATCATACAAAGAAGAATTCCCTCACGCAAGAGTGGCTCTAAGAGATGTTCCACAGCTAGAACTCTCAATCAAAAGCCTCCTATCAGTATGACACAAAAACAAGCATGGTGCGCATCCCGCCAACATGGCACAAAAGGGATGTCAAAGCAAAACACATGCATGATGACAACAAGAGTATCCCAAAAACATGCAACAAGGGATCTCAAAGCATAACATAAAGAGTTATGACAGAAAGTACATCACATAGAAATATTCCGCATCAAATCAAGCAAGGAATCATGACAACATGTAATAAACAAGATCCTGCATCAACATCAATCATGGATTTGTACAACATAATGTAGAAAGAAGAAGTACATGAACACATCATATACCTCACCACCAAGGGCCATCTGAAGCAAAGGCTGTCAAAGTTCTGAAGCTTGCTGAAACATCGATCTCACAACATCAATCGCAAGAAGAACACTGTTCGCACATGAAGATGGTCATCTGCACTGGGACTTAGAAAAGTGACTGAAAGAAGAAATGAGGGAAAGACAAATCTGAATACACCATCAGATTTGTGGCGTTGAGTAGTGTTGAAATGACTGTCCAAAATACGAATTTTGAGAATTTGAAAATTTGGAGCGCAAGGAATCTTTTAGATTCCCTCGGGATTCCTCAAAGACTCTGTTTCAGAGATGAGCTGAAACTCTGCTGCTCAGATGTCAAATAATATTTCACCATTAGGATCCCTTTGCGGAAAACTATGAAAAACAAGTATAAACTTGACCATATTTTGACAAAGTGAAATTTTACCTCTGTGGGAAAATTTCATGGCTCATGGTTCCGCATGCATTCTGGAAATTACTGGAAGATGCAGAACTTGGATTGAAAAACGGATAGTGCCATCGTGTTCGTGGCGACGAGTAGTGTAAAATCCATATAAAATTTCTCAATTTTTGAGAAGTTGAAAATTTTGCCTTCCTGCGAAATTTATGGTCCCTGCATTAAAAAAATTATTAAAACTGCGTCGAAATTCATGCAGTGTTTCTCCTCCCCTTACTCTGCTAAAAATCTTAGTTTATATAAAATTTAGGGTAGATAAATCAAGGTAATTGGTTAGCTCACCGGTTAAATACGGATTTGGTTGAGGAGTGATCGGGTGGTCAAACCCCACCCCTCTCGTTCTTTTCACCATATATTTAAAAAAAAAAAAACATTATAGATAACTGGGGGGTCGGGTCCGCATTGGGCGGCCCGCCCCCAATCTCTCACGCTGTTACAAAATATATGGAGTATATTGTTTTGGGTGGTACCGTATTTTGGTTGGTCAAATGATTTTGGGGCCGCCCGCTTGGGGGCCCGGCCGCCCACGTGGGCCGGGCGGGTTCGACCCCCGCCGGTCCCGTATCCCGCGCTGTCAGTGCTTATGAATGGCGGTTAGTGGCGTTCAATTGTCTTAATTGGGAATTTAATGTGCCTTGGAACCACGCATACCCAAACATAACCATATGGTTATGCATTCCATGCGTTGAATATATTCTGTTTGGTATGGGCGCATTATATTTGGCATATTTTTGTTTGAGCACATAGTTTTAAGTTTGATTGAAAACCACATATATATTAACCATTTACCATATTTGCTTTATTTTAAAATATATGGTGTTGGTTTTAAAACCATAAATATATATTAACCCTTTTTTTGGATTTTAGTTAATATACAGAATGATCTTCTTATATAGATGGTTTTTATATGGTTATTTTAATAACTATGTTAAAGTTATTTTTGTTGTATGGTTATAACCAAAATGATTTTTGTTGATTGTGTAGGTTTAGGAGGCCAATGACGGATTGCCATGTGTCAATGGCTGAGGGGCTGCCATGTGGGTCCCACTTGTTTATTGGGATGCCATGTGGCATGCTGTGGGCCCCACTTTCTCCTGTCATGTCAAACTTTGAAGAGCTCTATCTTTCGCATACGAGCTCGGTTTGACGAGCCGTTCACACCTCCATGATCAGGTTGACGAGATCTATGCTCTGGTCTTAGGTCGAAGTCATTTCGATGACTTTGATTTTTGAGCATCCCTGAGTCCTCCTTGTCCTGTGTGTGTTCCTGAAGATCCACCTAGATCAATCCTCCCCACTGAGGAGCTTTTGGTCCTCCAAAAGCATGGAAAATAATCTGAAAATTTCTCTATACCTTGTCTACATCACAAACATCCTGAAAAGGTCTCACTTCCATCTCCTTCACCTTTGTTCTTCGGAGCCTTAAGCGACGAGCCGACACATGCTACGTCTGCAACCTATAGTACATGGTTTTGCAAATTACATGATTTGAATGACATGACCAAACTAAAGACCCAAACGTCCCATACCTGCCACGATTTTATAACACATACTCGGTGGTCATGTTTACAACAAGATGGACATAATACCCCAGCTATGACAACAAGGCCAATCCATCATGGTTGCTTCAAAAAGTGATGGAAAACACATCATCACTGCAACACATGGGTTACATTCATAAGGCCAAACATTATTGTTTTGACAAGTGATGGAAACATAACATCACTTTTAGAGTTTTAACATGCAACTCAAAATACGACTCAAAACATGACTAGACATCATTGTTGTTGACCAAGTGGTGGAAAACACATCATCACTTTTACACTTTAAAATGCAACAAATGATTTACAAAGAATGACCATAAAATGACATCATGTAAAAAAAACCATTTCTCACTGATCAATGTGAATGGGTCACCTCCTTGAGGTTGTTTTGCTTGTTGAACAACCGCTCTTCCTGGTTCACGCACTGACACTTTGTCTTTAAGGCGCTGCTCTGGATGGAGCTTCCAGCAAGTGGCTCTTTGATGGCCCTTTTTTTCGCAATGATTGCAGTAGGTTTTCTTCCTCCATATCTGCTTAACCTATTTCTTTTCATGTTGTGGAGAGGGTTTTTCACGCCTCATGAGTGCTGCCATTCTTTTCCAACACTTGGAAAAGGTATGGTTAGGTAAACCACAAAAAGTGCATGTTTTTCGATGCCTTTGTCTTTGTTCATTATTAGAAACATGATCATAATCAAAATGAACATTCGAAGATCGAAAATGGTTATACCTTCCTTTGCTGTTTTTGATGTCAGTATGGCGATGAGAGCTTGCCTTAGCTCTCTCCCTGTGATGGAAACTGCCATGGGATGATGGGGATGTTTTCCTATCATTCTCTTTCCTTGACGATGTCTTGGATGACTCTGACACCTTTGAGCACTCTCCTTTAGTGTATCTCGATCCTGCAAATCGATGCTCATGCACAACCTCCAAAGGTTGAGTGATGCCTTGGTTATTAACACCAAGTTCTTTCTCCTCGTGCCTTGTCTTTGTAAGGAGCCTCATATTTGTCCCTGTAACTGGGATCTCCACATCTCCAACAGACATCATACTATGAGAAGATGAAATCGAAAGGAAATCAACATCTTTTACCTTCTCTTTCGATTTGGAAAGAATTGATGAGGGCTGCTCATCATCCGTCGTTGGTGGTTCACTAACTGTCTCAGCGCATTCCCCAACTTCTTTCCTGACATACCCAAGTCCTGCTTGACGAGGTAATTCCTCTACTTTGATGGGGTTGACAATGCCTTGGCCATTAACGCCCAAGCCTTTTCCTTCATACCCCATTCTCTTCAACAATTTGGAGCCAATTCTTGTGGTGTGATTTTCAAACACAGCGAAATCATCATCAAGAAACATACATGAAGATGGAGAACTATTTTTTACCTCACATGAGTCACGTTGCAGCTTTTCCAAGGCCTCGTCCTTTGCTTGCAGCTGTCGTAGCAAACTTTGTTTTTCCTCTTTCTCTTCATGTAGGTGCATCTTCAATTCATTGTTCTCTGTTTGAAGATTATGTTTATTTTGCTTCAGTTCTTCCATGGCCTCTTCCATGGCTTGCAACTGAAGCTGCAATCACTCATTTTCCTCTGTCTCTTTCTGTAGAGTTTCATACATGATTTCCACTCTCTTGGAAATGTTGACCATGGTCTCGTACATTGCTCTTTCATTCTCTGTCACTGCAGGTTCCATTGTTCACACTGCAATTCACATACACGTAAAGACCGCTCTGATACCACTTGATCCAGGTCCAGGTGTGAAGAAGGACCCTTCCAAGACCTTTTACTTTCATGATGTGTTAAAATTTATTTTTTAAAAGAACATTAATGAATACATCTGCATGTGGAAAAGAAGAGGAACATAACAATCATCAACACATGAAAACATAAGCCGTTGATAATGGAGTTTGTCTAGGAGGGACTACATCTCCAGGCCCCAGTGTCAAGATGGTGTAGGCCACTACATTATGTGTTGTCAATAAAGATGATGTACACAAAGATGATGTCTCGATCATACAAGGAAGAATGCCCTCATGCAGGAGTGGCTCTAAGAGATGTTCCACAACTAGAACTCTCAATCAAAAGCCTACTATCAGTATGATACAAAAGCAAGCATGGTGCGCATCCCGCCAACATGGCACAAAAGGGATGTCAAAGCAAAACACATGCATGACGACAACAAGAGTATCCCAAAAACATACAACAAGGGATCTCAAAGCATAACATAAAGAGTTATGACAGAAAGTACATCACATAGAAAGATTCCACATCAAATCAAGCAAGGAATCATGACAACATGTAATAAACAAGATCCTGCATCAACATCAATCATGGATTTGTACAACATAATGCAGAAAGAAGAAGTACATGAACAC
Organism: Pinus tabuliformis; assembly: GCA_031772625.1. NCBI lineage: Eukaryota > Viridiplantae > Streptophyta > Pinopsida > Pinales > Pinaceae > Pinus > Pinus tabuliformis. The sequence continues at coordinate 390,883,699 of CM062808.1, read as the reverse complement.
ATCATATACCTCACCACCAAGGGCCATCTAAAGTAAAGGCTGTCAAAGTGCTGAAGCTTGCTGAAACATCGATCTCACATCATCGATCGCAAGAAGAAGATTGTTCGCACATGAAGATGGTCATCTACACTGGCACTTAGAAAAGTGATTGAAAGAAGAAATGAGGGAAATACAAATATGAATACACCATCATATTTGTGGCATCGAGTAGTGCTGAAACGACTGGCCAAAATCCAAATTATGAGAATTTCAAAATTTGGAGCTTAAGGAATCTTTTAGATTCCCTCAGGATTCCTCAAAGATTCTGTTTAAGGGATGAGCTGAAAATCCATTGCTTATATGTCAAATCTGATTTCACCATTAGGATCCTTACGGAAAACCATGAAAAACAAGTATAAACTTGACCATATTATGACAAAGTGAAATTTTACCTCCGTGGGAAAATTTCATGGCTCATGGTTTCGCTCCTTGTTTTTTTGTTGAAATCATGGTTCCGCGTGTATTCTGAAAATGATTGGAAGATGCAAAACTCAGATTGAAAAATGGATAGTGCCATCGTGTTTGTGGCGACGAGTGGTGTAAAATCCATATAAAATTTGTCAATTTCTGAGAAGTTGAAAATTTTGCCCTCTTGCGAAATTCATGGTTCCTGCATTAAAAAAATTATTAAAACTGCCTCGAAATTTGTGCCCGCTCCTATCTCGAAATCTGTGCAGCCCTTCTCCTCTCCTTGCTGTGGTAAAAATCTGAGTTTATATAAAATTTAGGGCAGATAAACCAAGGTAATTGGTTGGCTCAATGGTTAAATGTGGATTTGGTTGAGGAGGGGGCTGGTGGTTAAACCCTGGCCCTCTCATTTTTTCACCATATATTTTTTAAACAAAACATTATACAAAACTGGGGGGTTGGGTCCGCATTGGGCGGCCTGCCCCCAGTCCTCCTGCACTGTTACAAAACATATGGCGTATATTGTTTTGGGTGGTATCGTATTTTGGTTGGTCAAATAATTTTGGGGCCGCCCGCTTGAGAGCCGGCAACGTGGGCCGGGCAAGTTCGACCCCCGCCGGTCCCATATTCCGTGCTATCAGCGCTTATGAATGGCGGTTGGTGGTGTTCAATTGTTTTAATTGGGAATTTAACGTGCCTTGGAACAACACATACCCAAACATAACCATATGGTTATGCATTCCATGCATTGAATATATTTTGTTTGGTATGGGTGCATTATATTTGGCATATTTTTGTTTGAGCCCATAGTTTTAAGTTTGATTGAAAAACACATATATATTAACCATTTACCATATTGGATTTATTTTAAAATATATGGTGTTGGTTTTAAAACCATAAATATATATTAACCCTTTTTTTGGATTTTAGTTAATATATAAAATGATTTTGTTATATAGATGGTTTTTATATGGTTATTTTAATAACTATGTTAAAGTTATTTTTGTTGTATGGTTATAACCAAAATGATTTTTGTTGCTTGTGTAGGTTTAGGAGGCCAATGATGGACTGCCATGTGTCAATGGCTGAGGGGCTGCCATGTGGGTCCTACTTGTTTACTGGGATGCTATGTGATATGCTGTGGGCCCCACTTTCTCTTTTCATGTCAAAGTTTGAATAGCTCTATCTTTCGCATACGAGTTCGGTTTGACGAACTGTTTGCACCTCCACGATTAGGATGATGAGATCTATGTTCTAGTCATGGGTCGAAGTCATTCGATGACTTTGATTTTTGAGCATCCCTGAGTCCTCCTTGTCCTGTGTGTGTTCCTGAAGATCCACCTAGATCAGATGCACTAGATAGTAAAAAAGGTAGTGTAGGAACAACAAGAAAAGCTAAAGACCCTTGTCATAGTAGAGGTAGTGGACCAAATTTCGAAAGTCAAAGGTCGATATTATGAAATAGACCTTTGAAAAGTTTTTGAAGATGATGAAGGAAATAATGCCCTCAGTAGAACAATAGAAAGACTGAGTGGATCATGGATAAGCCATAGGTGAGGGTTGGGGGCCTATCGGAGCATTGTTTTTGGGCCTGGTTTTGGGGATGACGTAGAGGAGAATTGCGTAGGAAGGTCAACAAATGGTAAGAACGTCGAAATAATGAGAGTAAGGAAATATTTTAGGTTTATGTTGTATGTTTTTTCCCATAGTAATAAAAAAGGGTTTTTCGTCGACCTATGCCCAAATGTAAAACTATAAATAGGTTAAGGCCACGAGGGGAATATGTACCTAATTTTATGATCATTGTATTCTTTTTGGATATATCTAAGATAGACAATCTCACACTGTAATGTTGATTTACTAGGTTGGTGAGTCATGCCAGATCTGATTGTAATGAAGATTTTGCAATTATAATGAATATAATGAGTTTTAGATTATCTTGTGTGTTTTCATATCATACAATGGATTGTATATTTCTCTTATTATTGTTGTGTTAAATGTTTATGAATGATTGGTTTACTGGGTAGAATATGGGTATACCTTAAATTAATTTTATGGATAATAAGAAGTGATGGTATGTTGAATATGGTAATGATATCTTAGGATCTCCATCTCCTTCATCACTGCAGAACTTTCCAGGTTACTACAATCCCCCATAGATGCCTTGGGTGAGACTTCACTTGCTTACGAGAGTTTCTGAAAGGGATAATGTCTAAAGGGTTTTGTTGGAAAATTCATTCCAAATTCGGTGATCCAAAAATGGATCCGGGATAAACCTCTAAGTCTAAAAGAATTCATGTAAGAGGTAAAAGGTGCCAAATGGCACAAATCCTTTGTAATTCAACGGAAAATGAAAATTGCAGGATGCTCTTAGAAATAGTCTCATTGTAGAGATATCCTCATTCTGAATCCAATGCAACTTGAATGGGCGAAAACAGACCCCGGATGAAGGAGTTATTGTAAAATGAAGATTGCCCAATGTCCTTAGAAAAGGAGGTAATTTCATTAAATTTTGAACTATATTGAAAATTTTGATTTTAGTATAAGCTCACAGGCCAATCCATAGCTGACATGTGGTAGGCTGAGATTGGGCCACATGGCCTTGTTTGATTGATCAAAGAGGAAATATCACGTTGGTGGATTACACTATCGGGCTTTAAAAACTTGAAGAAAACCATGAAAAATAAAGCTAACAGAGGCTTTAACAATGAAGGCACAGGGGCCATTGGATCTGGCCGATCAACGGTCCAAATCTGATCGGCATATCGCATCGGCGGTGATTGGCGGGTCGGAGCGGAGGCATGGCACGATGGACCGGGGTGATGCGATGGAGCGATTGCCGAAATCGGCGGATCGCCATCGGTGAACAATGGAGCGGCCATATTATATATATATATATATATATATATATATATATATATATATATATATATATATATATATATATCTATAGATATATATATATATATGCGCGATAGCCCAATTGCGATCGCCGATATCGGCAGATCAGCGTCGGCGATACCAAAGGGGAAGCCAAAGGGTAGTTACAACTAGTGATGAGATATGGCTGGACTCGATAGGGTTCTGGAATGCAAATACATAATATTTGAAATCCGCCCAAAGCCATTTTCACGAGATTTTCAATGTATTTTCACAATTTCGTTTATTAAATGAAATGCAAAAGATAAAGGCCTTGCGATATGCAATCAACGATAGCGCCTATGAAGAGGGGCCGATAGTGATATGCTGATATCACCGATCGGTGAACCCCTGATGCCCGGGCCAATATACATTGCGATGAGTGATAATGTGATTGCATCTAGATCGTTGGATTGCGAGTACGATCGAACAATGGAGATTTGACGGGAATATTGCTTCGCTATTTGCGATAAGACCATGGACCGAGGTTCTTGCCTGTTGCGATTGCGATATGCAATCGAAGGCGGACCCGATAAGTTTATAGATGCGATTTAATGTTCTTTGAAGTCCATTCGATGGCATTTTGCATTATTTTCCATGTATTAATGTATTGCGAAATACAACGGGGAAGGCCAATTGCGATATGCGATAATGATTCCCAAGCGGACACGATGGCGCTGTAAAGCACAATTATGAATGTTTCAAGTCCGAGGAACAGTGTTTCTGCGGATTTTCTTGTGTTTTCACAGTGTTCTCTGTGTAAACAGAGAACGACTGTTACTAAGGATTCAAAGCGCCAATAGACCCCTTCCATTACCAAATAGGTGGCATCCATCCCAGGAAGCGTTTAGCAAATGATTGCTAATGCTCAGAGGAGGAAAATGAAGGGACAATGGCTTGAAGACAGACAACCGAGAGGGAAGAAAAATAAACAGACAGCGCCGATTTGGCACAAAAATCCATGAATGTCAAAGACTGGGGGGTTAGAGTTGTTGACAGGGGCCAAGTTGCTGTCGAAGGGCTGCCAGGTTGTGAATGGTTGCTATTATTGATCCTTGAGGGGTCGCTGTTGAGTAGAAGCCATAGCAGGAAGCTGAAACCAAAGGGACAGTGCAGAAGCCCAGGGAGTCACTTGGAGTGCAAGTGAAAGACCCAAAGAGAGCTATAAATAGCCAGAAGGTAGAAAGAAACCAGAGCCAAGAGCCAAGAGCCAAGAGCCAAAGCTTCAAGAGCCGAGGGATAAAAAGGTGTTTGAACCCACTGTCTATGTGTAGAACAATAGGAGTTGAGTCAAAGACTTGTAAAAGACTTACACCATAATCCTAGAGAGCCAATTAAAATTGACAAGAGCTCACAGAGATGTATCCCAAGAGTTGTGGGTGAACTCCTAATTAATATTGCTGTCTATGTGTCTGCTTTATTGCTGCTTTATTTACTACTATATGCATTTATATATTAGTTTCAACACATTAATTTACAACACATAATCATTTAAAACAAATACAAGCATACACCCATATTTTCAAGCATTTCTTAATTACACATTAGTTAATCATTAAAGACTTGTGAATATTCAAGCTTTGGAAATGGGAGAGGTCCTTGTAAGTGAGACAAGGAGCCTAAGTGCCCCATTTTTAGATCAGGTGGTATCAGAGCTTATGTTTGATTGACCATGCCTTCAAAGAAGGTTATATCATAATGCTTGATTGACAGAGCAAAGATTGCTTGTCTGAAAGGTGATTAAATAGTCAGAGTTTGATTGTATGCATGTTTTGCAAACTGAATATTGTTTAAGTTTGCAGAGGTGAAGAGAAAGCTATTGACATCTTAGTCCATGAAGGACAAGAAGAAAGAAGAAGTCATTGGCATAATGACAACTTCTACAAATGAGTCCTCGAATTTTGCTCTCCTCACAAGACTCTTTGATGAAGACATGAAGCAAGAATTTTCCACCACGATGGATATGGTGAGAGAAATGTATGAGGATGGAAGGAAGAGCAACATGCTTAGAAAGTAACTGAATTCCATGAAGGAAGAGAAGCAGTTGCTTGCTGACATACTGTAGGAAATGGAGAGGCAACTTCATATTGCAAATATGAACCTGAAAAGGATGCATGAGTTGGAGTCACAACTCTTTGTTGCCCAAGAAGCCTTAGTCAAGTATCAACTTGAAGAAGAGGTAAGCCATTCCAGTTTGTCTTCAAATTCTTCTGAGAATGCTTGTATTGGTTCTTTTGAAAAACATACTAAAGGCATAGGTTCCAAGCTAATGTCCAAGATGGGCTATGAAGGAAAGGGCTTGGGAAAGCATGCACAAGGTATCATTGAACCAATAATGATTGAGGAAAGGCCTAAGTATTTGGGTCTTGGCCATGGACAGTCTTATGGAGAGAGTTCCAAAGCTCCCATGAAGGCCATTGAAACCATTCCAAGAAGGAGTTGCATTGCAGGTCCTCTATCTCAAGAGTGTGAAGATTGTGTTCAGGAGGAATGCAATGGCTTGAAACATCATTTGCAGGGTGTAGGTGTTCAGAAGCACACCCTTGAACCAGAGAGTTGTGGAAACTCTAACAGCCTTGGAGAGATTGATGGGATTCCAAAGGGAGCCACTTCTTCATTTGCTTCACCTCCTCATGAAGGCAATAAAGGTGAAAGAGGTAGGTATAAATCTGGTGCTAACCATAGTCCTTTTGATTTTGCAAAACATGATAAATTTCCACATAGATATGGAAAAAGAGTTGCTTGTTCCTTTTGTGGTTTGGATAACCATCATGTTTCTAGATGTTGGAAGAGAATGGCTGCATACAGGAAGCAGAAGAAGGAAAAGAAGCAAGCAGCCAAAGGTCCATTGGACAAGGCAAATCATGTTATCAAGAGGATGCACATGCAGTGCACTTACTGCCATAAGCAAGGACATCTTGCTGCAAAGTGTTGGACATTGAATCCAGAAATGCTTCCTCTAAAGCTGAAGGAGAAGATGGCAGAAATGGAAATGAAAATTCCATGAATGATGTGTCTCAGAATGATTCACATGTTGATGCTGATGTGTAGATAAAAGAAGGACCTTCGAAATGGATTGGTAAGAAATGGTTAGAGTTCTTATCCAATTAAAGTTGCATGCCTATGGATATGATGCATCTATTTGCATTTCTGTGGTAATTGAATGCAAGTTGTAGGTTTCTACCAAGAAGGTGAATGGAGAAGTTGAGTGGGAAGCTCACTTTGTTGCTGCAACATTATATTTTATTTCAGCTTCGAAAGTACAATGTGCTTAAGTGAAAGTTGAAGGATGAAATGCATGCATGAGATGATGTGCATGAACCAGGGATGTTGATGTTTTCCTTGTTTTCGGAACATGTCTGTGTGATTAGCTTGAAGGGCTGATTGCTTCGTTGTAAACATGCATGTAATTTCGATTTGGGAAAAGTTAACTTGGTCTCCAAGTGGAGATAAGGATGAAGTGTTTTCATCTTTTGAAAAAGAGTCCTAATGGTCTTTTTCTACATGCTTGACTTGAAGGGTCATTTGCTTTAAAGGCATGTTTTGTGGGGCTTGTTGTCTAGTCCATCATTCGTATGCAAATGAAAGACATAGAGGTGTTCACAAGATGTGAAATCTGTTCCTTTGTTGGAGTAGGAGTTTAGTCCATCCAGTTGTTGTCTGTATGCCTGTTGTTGTTAACAGTTGTTGTTGGCAGCTTGTCAAACATGTACAAATGGAAGTTTTGTGGAGCAGATGTACTTCACATTTGTTTGAGCCACCTTGGATCAATGATCAAGGCAAAGAAGCTCAAACTACCTTCTATGACCATTTCAGTAGAAGTTCTACAGGAAGGCAAGGAGGAAGACAATTCTTCTCAAGAAGACCAGCCCATCCAGAGAAGGGAAGTGGTTAGAAACTTTGGTTCAGAGGCACTATGCAAAGGCAAGTGTAGCAAGGCTGAAAGAAGAGGGTGAGTCACTCTCATTTACTGTTCAGATCAGTATATTAGTCTTTTGGAGACCAAAATTTCTTTTAGTGGGAAGGCATGATCCAAAAATGGATCCAGGATAAACCTCTAAGTCTAAAAGACTTCATGCAAGAGGTAAAAGGTGCTAAATAGCACAAATCCTTTGTAAATTAGAGGAAAATGAAAATCATAGGCTGCTCCTGGAAATAGTCTCATTGCAGATATCTCCTCATTCTAAATCCAACGCAACTTGAATGGGAGAAAATGGACCCCGGATGAAGGAGTTATTGTAAAATGAAAATTCCCAAATGTCCTTAAAAAAGGAGGCAATTTCATTAAATTTTGAACTATATTAAGAATCTTGATTTTAGTATAGGCTCACGGGCCAATCCACCGCTGAGATGTGGTAGGCTAGGATTGGGCCACGTGGCCTTGTTTGATTGATCAAAGAGGAAATATCGCATCGGCGGATTACACTATCGGGCTTTAAAAACTTGAAGAAAACCATGAAAAATCAAGCTAACGGAGGCTTTAACAATGAAGGCACAGGGGTCGTCGGATCTGGCTGATCAACGGTCCAGATCTGATCAGCATATTGCATCGGCAGTGATCGGCAAGTCGGAACGGAGGCATGGTGCGATGGACCGGGGCAATGCGATGGAGCGATCGCCGAAATCAGCGGATCGCCATCGGTGAACAATGGAGCGACCATATTATATATATATATATATATATATATATATATATATATATATATATATCTATATATATATATATATATATATATATATATATATATATATATATATATATATATATATATCTATATATATATATATATATATATATCTATATAGATATATATATAGATATATATAGATATGTGCGATAGCCCGATTGCGATTGTCGATATCGGTGGATCAGCGTCGGTGATACCAAAGGGGAAGCCAAAGGGCCGTTACAACTAGCGATGCGATATGGCCAGACCCGATAGGGTTCCGGAATGCAAATACATAATATTTGAAATCCGCCCAAAGCCATTTTCACGGGATTTTCAATGTATTTTCGCAATTTCGTTTATTAAACAAAATGCGAAGGATGAAGGCCTTGCGATATGTGATCAACGATAGTAACCGATTAATAGGGGCCGATATCGCCGATTGGCGAACCCCCGATGCCAAGTCTAATATACATTGCGATGAGCGATAATGCGATCGCATTTGGACCGTTGGATCGTGAGTCCGATCGGACGGTGGAGATTTGACGGGAATATCACATCGCTATTTGCGTTAAGACCATGGACCGGGGCTCCTGCCTATTGCGATTGCGATATGCGATCGAAGGCAAACCCGATAAGTTTATAGATGCGATTTAATGTTCTTTGAAGTTTGTTCGATGGCATTTTTCATTATTTTCCATGTATTAATGTATTGCGAAATACAACGGGGCAGGCCAATTGCGATATGCGATAATGATTCCCAAGCGGACTCGATGGTGTTGTAAAGCATAGTTATGAATGTTTCAAGTCTGGGGAACAATGTTTCTGCGGATTTTCCCGTGTTTTCACAGCGTTCTCTGTGTAAACAGAGAACGATTGTTACTAAGGATTCAAAGCGCCGATAGACCCCTTCTGTTACCAAATAGGTGGCATCCATCCCAGGAAGCGTTTAGCAAATGATTGCTAATGCTCAGAGGAGGAAAATGAAGGGACAATGGCTTGAAGACAGATAGCCGAGAGGGAAGAAAAACGAATAGACAACGCCAATTTGGCACAAAAAGCCATGAATGTCAAAGACTGGGGGGTCGGAGTTGTTGACAGGGGCGAGTTGCTGTCGAAGGGCTGCCAGGTTGTGAATGGTTGCTATTATTGATACTTGAGGGGTTGCTGCTATGCAGAAGCCATAACAGGAAGATGAAACCAAAGGGACAACGCAGAAGCCCAATGAGTCACTTAGAGTGCAAGTAAAAGACCCAAAGAGAGTTGTAAATAGCCAGAAGGTAGAAAGAAGCCAGAGCCAAGAGCCAAGAGCTAGAGCTTCAAGAGCTAAGGGATAAAAAGGTATCTGAACCCACTGTTTATTGTGTAGAACAACGGGAGTTGAGTCAAAGAGTTGTAAAAGACTTACACCATAATCCCAGAGAGCCAAGTCAAATTGACAAGAGCTCACAGAGAGGTAGCCCAAGAGTTGTTGGTGAACTCCTAATTAATATTATTGTCTATGTGTCTGCTTTATTGCTGCTTTATTTACTGTTATATGAATTTATATATTAGTTTCAACACATAAATTTACAACACATAATCAGTTAAAACAAATACAAGCATACACCCATATTTTCAAGCATTTCTTAATTCTGCATTGGTTAATCATTAAAGACTTGGGAATATTCAAGCTTTGGAAATGGGAGTGGTCCTTGTAAGTGAGACAAGGATCCTAAGTGCCCCATTTTTAGATCACTCGGGTCTACCCTATGAAAGGCAACAACGGGCACAAAGGTAAGAGGAAAAAGTGCATCCATTTAATAGAGGATCCATCCTTTATGAGTGGAGAAGGCATAAAGGACATTTGGATGGCCCTTGATAATTACATTTTTGAATGTTGTCCCATGTTAGAGTTTTATTTTGAACCAAAATCCATATAAATAAATATATTTTTGCTCGGATATGCTATTTCCATATTTTAACCTAGATCTCCTTGGTTGGTGTTCCTTGGTGCTCCACTTCCAAATGGTATGCTTCATGTATGGAGAAGGTTCCTTTTGTAGTGCAACCCCATTGGATATTATCTAGATGAGATGACCTATGGACTAGCCTCTGTTGAAGGTTCCCCCATAATTAATACCATTGTTATTCCACTAGCTTGGGTTGTTAGGAGGTTGGCGGTAGCCATTAGCACCATTATTGGTTGGATTTAGTTATGGTCCAATAATCTATCGAATTTTTATACCTTGAGTAGTCATATGTTCTCTCATATTTTCCAGCTACTGATTTTCACAAAGCTTAGGGAGTTGCTGCCAGAAGTCTTCCCATAGCATTGCAGTATGACCATCTTTGATTTATAAAAAGTAGTGCTGCTATATCAAGTGCATTCCTTTTTTTGCTAAATACCATATAGATGAACTAGGATCCATGGTGTGTAAATGGACCAAGAGATATGATGGCATGTGAGGGGAATATTTATGTTTCCAGTTGCACTTCCAAAGATATGAGCCACCTTGGATCCATTTCCACTTATTTTTTTCAATGAGGACCATCACTATATTGGTGGGGTCACACAAACCAAACCCTCCTTTGAGTTTTGGTTTACATAGATTGTCCTTTTTTCAATGAGGACCATCACTATACTAGTGGGGTCACGCAAACCAATCCCTCCTTTTAGTTTTGGTTTACAGAGCTTGTCCCATGCCACTAGGGAGCATTTTTGATCTATATTGGTGATCCCCCAAAGGAATTTGTGTTGTATTGGTTGAAGTTCCTAGAGGTTCAAGGATGGTGCCAATAATGTAACAAAAATAGATGGGAAGGGATACATCACTACTTTCAAAATGACTAATCTACCATCAACATTCAAAGAACGAAAGGGCCATCCCGCCAGTTTGATATTGACTTTGGATAAAAGGTTTTCCCATAAGACCCATCTTAGAGAGATATCGTCTAGTAGGGCTCCTAGATATTTTGAGGGAAGCTTGCAATTTTGGAAACCCAAAATATTAGCTATGTGTCATTACACAATTGACGGGGTATCGAAGAAAAAAATTGGAATTTGGATTTTTTTACTTCCATGTTAGAGGCTAGCTATATAAAACTCTTCTAAGATTCAAAATAACTCTTGGGCTTCAGAGAAAAATGAGGTTTCCCATACCATTGGTATCATTAACAAATTTTTAATGTGTGAGGGGAAGATATTGATAAATAAATGAAGGCCTTTGAGTGTGTTCTTGGATATTGTCTCTTTAAGAGTTCTCCCCAACCCCTCCATTATTAGAATAAAAAGGAACATCAAGAGAGGGTCACCCTGATAAATGCCTTTGGAGGATTTGAAAGGGGTGGAGGGAGAACCATTGAACAAGATGAAAAAAGAAGTGGATTATAACAAATTACTAACCCATTCAATTCAGTCCGGGGAAACACCAAATGCCTTGAAAATGTGGAATAGTTATTGCCAATTAATATTATCAAATGATTTTCAAAGGTTTAACCACAACAACATTCCAATTTTTTGATATATTTTCAAGGAGTGGATGGTTTCATGAGTGACAAAAATGCCATCTAGGATTTGGAGGCCTTTCATAAATCTATTTTTATCCGATGAGATGATTTTTGGGAAAAGGGGCTTAAGATTATTGGAAATGATCTTAGTGATGATCTTGTATATGACGTTACAAAGACCAATAATCCATTAAACTCCTCCACTTTATATTGTTTTGGGACCAGGGTAAGGAAGGTGGCATTAAGAGCTTTGAGAATGGATTGTGATCTCTTGGACTCTTCCACCACTTTCCCATACCTCTTGGCCCAATGTGGGAAAACATGCCTAGAATAATTCTATGGTGAATCCATATGGACTAGGGGCTGTATTCCTAAGCATCTCCTTGATTGTCACTTCCACTTCCTAAGGGGATATTTCTCAGAGGAGGGCCTCATTTTTCTATATGGTAATTAGAGGGGGGATGTTCTTGATTATGCGTTGGATTTACATTGACATGTTTTAAATAGGTTCACTTAGAATATTTTGATTAAATAAAGTGAGATCTTGGATGGTCTCTTGATATTCTAACGACTTTTCTCATGCATGGTTTTTGATGGAAGATATGTGATTATGATGTCGATGCTGGAGCATGGATTTATGGAAGAAATCAATATCATTTTCTACTTCTTTAAGCCGACAAGCCCGTTATTTTTTCTACCATGGGAATTCCTCATATTTCCTATGCTCTTCTCTAGCTTGCATTTCTTATTGGGTGCAACCCAACATGGGCAGATTTTGGTCAAATTTTGGGCAAATGAATTTTGTGGAGCGCGTGGTATAAAGGATGCCATGGAGTGTGAAGTGGAACACGCAATAGAGCAACAGAGCACAATGAAGACTATGCAACAAACTCACCGTGCAGTATAGAGGCTTCGTAGCGAAGCCCCTCACTTTTATTAAAACAATATAATATTATAAAAGTTGAATGGTGTTGGACTATAATCCCCTGTATTTTGGAAACCATGGTATCAGGTCCATGGTAATGTAGCGATGTAATACCCCAATGTAATAGTATATATAGGGATGAATAATAAAGAAGGAAGGCAATTGTTGTTCTAGATCTGTGTTTTATGGTTGTATCTTAGTCATCTGTACTTAGGAGAAAGGGACGACGCTCTGCAACTGAGTGCGTGGAGGCCTGGGTCTGCATCTTAGTGCGTAGACCGTCTGCAACTTAGTGCACAAACCATATGTAGCTTAGCGTGCAGACAACCTGCAGCTGTGTGAAAAAGGAAAGAACTGTTTGTTGTGCCAAATCTCCTATTATAAGCAACAGTTCTTATGGAGCAATTCACATTGGGACCCATGGTAAAATATATGTCTTCATGTGTTTTTCTTATTATAGACACTTTATTTTAGTACTTTGAAGTTTATGTATGTTTATGATATGTTTAAATGATGAATGTAATGGTGCAAAGTAATATATAAGTGTGAAGTAGTTCATGAATGCGAAGTAATTTATGAGTGATAAAACATAAGAAAATACAAAATTTCAACATCGCAATATCCCTAAAGGCTTCAGAAACCCGGTTCTGCAACCTCCTATAGTCACTTTGGGTAAGACTGCAACTTTCTTGCAGGTCATTGCCGAAAGGGCCAATGATTGAGGATTTTGTTGGTGCACAGTAAAATCTGAACCTGAGTCACCCCTACCTAAGCCAACAAATGGTTCTGTTTCTAGGACTAGGATACGTTTGAGGGATGTTTATGTGGCATCCGTCGAAGAAAGAAATTCAATATTGGGTGGAATAGAAGGAATGAGAATTTGTAGAACAAGAAAATAGAATCCCTCATCTATCAACTAGGAGGTGGTTGGAGAAGCATATTTTCGAAGATCAATAAAAAATATTCTTCGGCTTGTTCCATGTGGAGCTATAAGAGTGGATATCAAGGTTGACTAAGAGAAAATACTATTTTAAAGGAGATGAACCTAAGGAGCGGACTCATGAACTAATACATCGACTCAAGAACGCTGACAATAGGATCTCAAGAGCTATTGATTTCTGGATTGACAACATCTTGGGAAGATTCATTACTAAGTTCATGTTAGACTCGATTTTGTTTCTATAACGAAGCAGAACAATGTTTTGGAGAAGATCCGAAGAAGAAACTGGAACAACACGAAGTGGAAAACTATATAGCACAGACACTAGGAAGAGATCTCGTGGCCAAGATCCAAATACTTTTATAGAAACTGACTATAGCCCCCTGTTGAGTGAGTTTGAAAGTGAAGAAAACCACCTTGAGAACCCCAAAGGAACTCCAGAGTATTCACCCTTCCATCCAAAAAGTCTACTAAAGCCAGAATCAAGTAGTAGTCAAGGTGATTTTGGTTTTTCCCATCACCCTACCTCCCCTACCCCCCATTCGCCTCCCCTTATGAATCCCCCTCCAATGATATTAAGCTACCCATCTTTAAAGGGACTGGATCAAAGGATCCAAAGAAATTTTGGTTTTTATGTGAAGCAGTATGGATAACAAAGTAGGTCCATGACGAAACTATAAAGAAAGCACATCTTGTCACAAAATTTTGAGATAGAGCATTGAATTGGTACATGAAATATTCAAGAAATCAGATCTAATCATTTGCATACATTAAAAAATGCTGGTAAAATAGTTTAAGAAGTTGAAGTTTGAGTCACATTGCATCACAAAAGTAAAATAGATAAAAAAAGCCTACTAAGTCTGTTTGAGAATTTGATCAAAGATTCATGATATTATTGGATCAGGTGAGCTTCAAAATAGCTCTGTAGCAACATAAAGAATGGTTTATAGTTGCGTTGCTTCCACATATAAGATTGCCTTTATCACAATAGAAGATAGAAACTCAAGCCGAAGCTTTAGAACTTGCGATGAAATTAGAAGCTTCACCTATAGGGGATACCAATGCAGGTATGCAACAAATCCAGAGTCAACTGGAAAATTTGACTCTGCAGATACAAGATATGAAGAAAAGTAAGGAAGTTCGTGAAGAAGTGTGGTGTACAAAGTGAAAATCAGAAGGCCACTCTATGGAACAATTCCCTCTCTTCAGAAACTACATCACTAGTGGAGAGCTGAATCCTTTGAATTCTGGATCCAGCTTATGGTGTGAGATATGTAAAACTAGAGGTGAACATCGTGTAGAAGATTGATACTTATTGTAGAAGTATTTTCAGACTCCAAGAAACTTATATTGCAAATTCTACAAATCAGTAGGGCATGATGAGAACAACTTTTGAGCTTATGAATTGATGATAGAGCACAATAATGATGCCTACAGAATGCAAGATGAAGAACATGGATAGGAAGGAAGTGGAAAATGTGGTGGTCAAGGTGGTTATCAAGGAAGAGGTTGAGGTCATGGCAGATTAATTGCTACAACTGCTGTCAGGCAGATCACTTTGCAAGAGATGGTCAGAATCCTACTACGACATGTAAGTATTGCAAATCATTTGATCATGTTGTTAGTGTCGGTCATGATGCCCTCCATCAGTGATCAAAAAACTCTTTGCATATGCATAAGTAGGTGTCTCATCAATGTCAGTTTTGCATCCCATTAGGCATGCCATAAAACTGATGGAGGAGCTGGTCCTTGTTCCCTTCTTGGCTTTGCTGGATCAGGTCATATCAGTTAATGAGCTTGTGTCACACTTGTTTTGTTTTGTCTTGAAGTCCAAAGTCTTAGGTCTAGGGTTTCAGTCAAATGTCATTGCAAGATCATGAGTCAGAGGTCCATGAGTCCCCAGCAAGCCAGAAGGAGGTATGTAAATATGTTTCATTGATATTTTTCATCATGTACAACTTATTTATACCTTGGATTTAAAAACCCTGTTTTTAAACCCAAGGTCATGTCAATTTTGTAAAACAATAAGGAAATTTCAAAAATTCTTCAAAATGCCGGCAATAACCCTGGTCTCCTCGCCAGAGTCCATTAGATGGTCTACCTGCAAAAAGAACGGAGCTAAAGCACCCAAAAAGTCAAATTCAGAACAAAAGAAAACTCAAAACAATGTTAAAAGAAAGTGTCAAGGCAAAACATTAGAAAGTGGGTTTGGTAAGTAAATTTTTTTAAATTGAGCTTATAAAGAGTCAAATTCCCTCTCAATACCCTCATTGTGCATCCAAAGAGCTTGCAAGAAGAAGTGATAGGGCGAAGAGGCGAAAGGAGGCAAAGTGCAGAGAAATTGAACCAGTTTCAGGTGCGCGACCCGTCAGAGGTTGTGCGCGACCTGTTGGGCGGTGCGCGACCCGTCAGGCGCCTCCCAGCAGTGTTAATTTGTAACGGGCACGACCCGTCGGGCTGTGCGCGACCCGTTGGGTGCCCTGCGCGACCCGTCAAGCTTTTGACACCAAAACCGCCCCAAATTTTGTCCAAACGCCCTCTAAGTTGCAAAATCGACCGAGGTAGGGTCTATACACTTGATGAATTGATGAATGGTGAATGATGAGCTTTCATTTATATGTTTTTATCACTAAGAATGCAAAGAAAATCGATTTTTGTGATTGCTTGTCAATGTAGGCATAATGCTAGGGTTTGGTTTTTTTTTTCAAGGTTTTAATTCCCATTTATGTTCCCTCCATGTTTCCCCATTGATTTCACAATTGTCATCATATGTCTCTATCTTATCTTATTTGCAAAGAATATGAAATTTTCCTCCTCCCAAGTCTCAAACCCTATCCCTCCCTAAACACATTCCCAAAACCCTAATACCCTCCATTGTGATATAAAAACACACACAGCAAAAAGAACAAAATGCTATGAAAGAAAAACAAAATGATTATGCAAAAAAGAAAGCAATATGATGATAAAATGCCAAAACAAGAAATAAAGAAAATGTGGCTGTGTATATAAACAAAAGCAAAGGAAATATTGCTATGTATATTTGATCAAAAGTAATGTTGCTGTGGTCCTAAAAAGAAAAAACCATGTTTTCCCTTCTATCCCCTAATATCTTTGTCAATGAAACCCCTTTTCCCTTTTGACAAAATGTCAATGAAGCCCTTTTCCCCTAGCATCAAATGTACATGAACCCATTTGAAAAAACAAAGTGTGCCTTATGATGTACATTGAAAGGTAGAAATCAAATGAGCAAGTTATCTATGCTGTCCCATCCCCCTGTTGAGCATACATGTCATTTCCCTTGGTTATTATTATCCATGTTCCCCTAATAAAAACATTTCTTTGCAAATGATTTCCCGCTGATTAAGATGAGATTATATGTTTGAAAGTTTGTGAATTGTCCCTTGAAAATTCCCTGTTTTCATATGTTTCCCTTTCCTTATTAAAAAATCCCCTCCCCTAACATTTCCTTTATGATTTTTTCCCCTTGAAAACAACATACAACTCAGCGTTTTTGCAGGCAAGGGCAGCAATTTACTTTGTCTATTTTCTTCACTTTGCTCAAAAGCACCATGTCAACCACCGAGACCTATGAGCAAGGTGATGACCAGTCTTCTTCTACAGAGGTTGAGGTACAGTGGAGGCCTCGTAGGGGGGGCAAAGGTGGTCATCATAAGAGAGAGGAGCCCACCTCATTGGCAGAATTGCAGGCCTGTCCTTTGGTAGTGAATTGCTTTCGGTATATGTCATGTTTTTAGTTTTGCGAGAGGCTTGCTCAGATCCAGCACCGCAGGGAGTTGGCCCGCTTATTTGTTTTGCACCTTCATGATGGGCAGGTCACTCTGGCAGGAGTGAACTTTGTGTTGTCTCCGGAAGTGATTTCAGAGGCTACCGGGATACCAAATGTGGGTGAGGTGTGGCCCAAGCGCAAAGTGTTGGATTTTGTTCATTTTGAGCCATATGTCATGCTAGCCTTCATGAGACACTTGTCGGGGGTCTTTCCTTTCAGATTTCTCCGGAGGGAGTATGCTCCGATCTTGAAACTCATCATGCATTACTTTACATGTGAGGGCAGGTTTTCACAGGTGTACTCTTATCACATCCCCCTGTTGATGCACTTTACCCGAGTGAGGATGATGAACATCCCAGTTTTCTTCTTCCAGAATATTCAGAGGATGGTGCCTATGTTACAGAGGAAGACCCCAGCCCAGTAGTTTAGGAGTTTATGTCACTATGGTCTCATCCAGCTCATTGTTTCCCATCAGTTGAGTCAGCAGGGCATTCCATGGGAAGAGTTCATTTCCCATGAGTTCTTCACAACGCCACCACAGCCACAGCCGGAGCCAGAGGTCATTTATGAGGAGGGAGGTCCATCTCACCAGCCCGAGATCATTGTTCCGAAACATGTTGCTTCCTCACCTCAGGTCACCTACCAGAGAGGCCACAAGGCCTTGTTTGCAGCAGCTCGACGAGTACTTTCTCCACAGCAGGTGGAAGGGGTCTCGTCATCATCTTCAGGGCAGCGAGTGTTATCTCCACACCAGGTGGAAGGGGCCTCGCATTCTTCATCAGCAGAGGCAGTGCGGGAGGGCAAGCAGCCCATGGTTGAGGATGAGAGAGCCGGTGATACACATGATGATTTCATTAACCTTGATGCCCGCTCTCCTTCTTCAGATTTTTATGAGATTATCAGACAGAGAGAGGAGGAGAACCTCGTGTTGTAGCAAAAGCTCCAAATGGCTCAATGGACCATCACTTATCTGGAGCAGCGCAACAAACAATTAGAAGAGGAAAAAGAACTTGATGAGCTATGGAGGATCCGCAGTGATCGAACTTTGAACTGTAGGAGGCCCGGTGACCCATTGCCTGCTGACCGGGAGTCTTTGCTCATTCAGGAGAATGCTCGCTTGGAGAGGCTGTTGGAGAAGGCCAACCAGGACAAGAGGCTGCTAAGGAACATGAAGAATCATTATTGGGCGAGGATGCATGTTTGCAAGGCGAAGATGAAAATGTTCCAAAGAAGGTTGTCCGAGGCCCGCAAGAGGAAGAAGAAGACCAACCTACTCCGTATCTTGGCCGAGGCTTCTCTCACTGACCATGATACTCATTAGCCTCTTCCTAGCAGCTAGCACAAGAAATTTTGAAAGTTTTGAGGCATTTTTGGCATTTTTGGGACATTGACAGGTTTTGGCCTTTTAACGGGTCTCACCCCGCGCGCGACCCTACATGGGGGCAACTCAGAACGGGGAAAACTCAACATTTTTGGAATTTTCATGCAAAGTTACACCTACCTGTGGATGGACTTCAGTTTTTATGGAGATTTGGGCCTCCAAAAGGTCAAAACACATGCAAATTTTGACTTTCTGCCCCTATTTTGAGTTGCAGAAAGCTGTCCTGGGAGAATTGAGTTTTGAGAGGTCAAATCAACTCCAAATTCAAAAATTCCGGTGGGGTTGGAAAGTAGACTCGCAGGCCTTTCAAATGAGCTATCTTGCACCTGATTTTGACACCAGGAAGTTCCCCAAACAGGCCTCTCAATGTGCGCGACCCGTCAGGCACATGTGCGCGACCCGTCAGGGAATTTTGCCTGTTTTGACCAGTTCGGCCAGAAAAACACTGTTTTCACTTGGTTTAATGTTTTGGGCATGTAAATGATGGATTTTTGTGTAATTTTCATGGCTCTATGATGCTTTTACTCTCCTTGATCACTTCTAGAAGATTCTTGAATGTAAATGGTAAAAATTTAATGCATGGATAGGTTTCCTAAGTTTTAGAGACAAGTTGTTTTGACTGCCTATTATCTAGTGCTCAGTTTAGAATTAGTTGAAACAGCTCCTAGGAAGCTGAGCTCGACCCCTAGAGGTGGGGAAAGGAGTTAGATCATCTATATTATGCCTTCTCTTGCTCATTTTCATGGTTGGACTCTTGAGGGAGAAGCTCCTATTGTATATTTCACTTGTATCTCTGCAATTTGAGGAAAAGGAAGACCAGGGTTTTGCAGACATCATTGGGATTCTTGTGGACTCTTGTGTTGATGGTGTGTTCTCTTATTGTAATTTTAAGTGTGTTTATGTGTTCCATCTCTTTCTTTACTGCAGCTTATTAAACAAATGAAGTGATAAAGTTTGAATTCATGCTTGCCATGCTCAGCTTTCAAATTTGTTTAATGTTTATGTTTTCCACTGTCTAGAGAGGATTCAAAGTCATTGTTTGCCCTCTTTAGCTTCTCTTTATTCTTCCTTGATCATCCATCTCAGCTAAAGGCATCAGCACAAACTCCTACCTTGCCCCAAAGACCCACCTGCAAAACCTGAGCTCAATCCCCGCACCCTGAATTGCACTCCCTCCAATTGCCACCAAAAACCCCAAAAACTTTAAATCAACCCTCCTTATCAGTTTACTAGCCTAATATCAGTGTTTCTAATTGGTCAGCTCATCCTATTGAAAAATCCACCGAGTTTGACCGGAGAGAGCCTTCTCATACCCCGTAGGGCTAGCTACGAGGTGAAATGGTTTGATGTAGCTTTGAGATTTGCCTTCTCAGCCTGAGGTGAAATTTCAAACGCTAACACATGTAATTGAGGAGTGTCTGATACTTATGGAAAAAACGCAAGAAAAGAAAAATCAACAGCTGACACAAAACATTTAGATGATGACTGCGAAACCAAGCACCGATGAACGTCGCATTAATATTGTAACAAGGAGTGGAGTTGCGACTGGAAATGATAAAGAAAATGAAAAAAAGGAATATGAAGCCACATGGGTTAGAAAGGCTATTGAAAAAACCCCTGCATTTTATATTTAAAATGAGAAATAAGTCTTTATGGAAGAAAAGTGAAGATTTATGGATGCAGGAGCTTCCACATCTAATGCATAGTAGAATCAGAAGAATAGCTGTGGTGTAACATCCTCGACACAAGGCCAAGCTCTGATAATACATGAACATGATGCAACATATAAGGTATATACTTTAAAATATTTTCCTAAAACTTGTATGAAATTGTTGCGATATCAAAGAGTTGTAGAAGGATTTCATGAATTGATAAATTCCTACGCATCCAAAGAAGTACCGCGGGGTGAGATGGGCGAAGTTAAAAATTTAAATAGACAGAAAAGAACTAGAAAAGAAATGAGGCTTAGTGCACAAATAGGAGAATATGACATGGACCAAGTAATTTTAGATCTAGGATCTGAAGCTAATGTCTTGACAAAGAAAACATGAGAGTTAATGAGTAAACCAAAGTTGCAATGGTCACCTATTTAGCTAAGAATGGCGAATCAACAAAAGATTGTTCCTCTAGGAAAACTATCAGGCATTACAATGGTCATTGAAGGGGTGCACACTACTACTGATTTTGAAGTGATAGACATTGTGGAGGACAGTAACCCCTACCCTACATACTTAGACTAGACTGGGCATTTTCCAACACGACTATAAAAAACTTAAAGAATAATCACCTTAAATAAGAGGCAAATGATATTTGAAAGCAACAATATGAGAGTGATCATTTCCTTGGATCCATCAGAAGGAATAAGGTATACTGAACCAGTTAAACAGGAGTACAACACAGTTGATATAAATAACATATATTAGATGACAACAAAAGATTAAGATTGTGTTAACCCTATTGAAGGCAAGTTAACCAGGGAGCATGACAAGTCGCGTGCTTCATATTTAGAAGAAGAATTAGAAAATTGGAAAAACAAGTTACATGAACTATCTACGAGGCGATGTGCAAGAGTTACTAAAGAAATTCGCTGTATGAAAACTAAGGTATGTGAATTAACTTTTTATGATGTTTTGGGTAATATAAATACTTTTCGTGAAGAATATGAACAACAAGTACTAGAGTGTCAAAGTTTGTTAGCTCAGGATATAGCCCTAAGAGCTACTCTTGCTAGATGGTGGGGTACACATAAGAATAATATAGGAACTTGGATAGAATGTCGAAGGTTGATATGGATAAGGTTTGGTCAGGTAGAAACAGAGTTGGAAGATAAATATGATGGTCAAAATGATCCTAGAGAGCACATCCATCTCTGCATGACAACATGGAAGGAGATTCCATGAGAAGGGTGCATGGGTTCATCCATACATTAGATACAATTCCTCAAAAATGGTACCTAGAAACAGAACTTAGACATGGCACTGAAGATGATTGTCCATGTATAGATTAAACCATTTAGATAGTTAAAAAGAATATTTTTGAGAATGAAATTCCACTCACTTGGTAGCCTAATTGGGCTGCGCAGCTACAAAATGTACTGGAATGCTACAACATCACTGTAGAAGAAGATGAAGACCCTTGCAATATTGACATAGCAGAATCTGAAGGCTACTACGAAGTGAATGGACCTAAGTTAGAAATGCATGATATAATAAAGCCATTGAAGACAAAGAAGGTGAATATAGGATCAAAAGAGGAGCCGAAGTTTGCAATGATAGGATATTATTGGGATGAAGAAACAATCAGCAAAGTGACATATCTTCTGCATGAATATCAGGAGTTATTCCCCACTAAGTTTTCATATATGAAGGGCATAGTAGGATATTTAGGAGTTATAAAAATTCCTTTAAAGCCTGATGTGAAGCCAGTTAAGCAAAGGCCTTATAGACTGAATCCAAAGTACAAAGAAAAAGTGAAGAAAGAACTTGACAAAATGATAGTAGCTGGAATCATTGAACCCATTGAAGAATCAGAGTGGGTAAGCCCTATGGTGGTACAACAAAAGAAAACACAAGGAGAATTCAGGATTTGTGTTACTTTAAGGAAGTTAAATGATGCGTGTCCACATGACCCATTCCCTACTCCTTTCAATGATGAAGTATTGGAAAATGTAGGACGCCAGGAAGCCCATTCATTTATAGATGCATTTTCAGGATACCATCAAATTAGAATTGCACTAGAAGATCGACATAAGACCACCTTCGATACAAAATGGGGTTCATATTAGTATACAATGATGCCTTTTGGACTAAAGAATGCCCTTGCCATATTTTCAAGAGTGGTGGTTGCAGCTTTCAAATAATATATTCACAAGATTTTAGAAGTATACTTCGATGATTGGACAATATTTGGGTTATTGAAGAAACATGTCGCAAGCTTAAGAATGATCCTCGACACATGTAGGTAGTACCAAATTTCTCTGGATATCAAAAAGTGCATATTCTGTGTACCTTTTGGTATATTTCTAAGACATATTGTTTGCAAGAAAGAACTGAAGGTGGATCCTGCGAAGATTGCTATTATTGTGAATTTACCTCCACCAAAGACAGTAAGACAACTTCACACCACATTAGGACATACAAGATATTACAAAAAAATTATCAAGGGATATGCACAGATCACTGCGCCTATGGAAAAATTACTGAAGAAAGATGTAACATTCCTATGGAATGAAGAATGTCAAAAGAGCCTCGACACACTAAAAGAAAAGATGGTAACTACTCCTATATTGGTATTCCTAGATTGGAATAAGGAATTTCATGTTCATGTGGATGCTTCATGCATAGCTTTAGGAGTGGTATTGACACAACCTGGTGTAGGAGAAATCAATCACCCTATAGCTTTTGTAAGTAGGAAACTGTCTAAAGAAGAAAAGAACTATACAACTACAGAAAGGAAAGGACTAGCTATGGTATATGGTTTACATAAGTTTAGACATTATTTTTTGGGATCACATTTCAAGATGTTCACAGATCACTCTACACTAAAGTATTTGGTCAATAAGCCTGTTTTAGGAGGAAATATTTGTAGATGGCTATTATTGTTTTAGGAGTATGACTTCAAAGTTGTTGTTAATCCAGGAAGACTAAATGATGGACCTGATCATTTGTTAAGGGTGGAAATAGGAGAAGAACCAACGAATATAGAGGATAATCTTCCTGATGTGCAACTGTTTGCAATCAATATTGCAGATGATCACTTCGTTGATATTATTCAATTCTTAACCACAAGGATGACCCCTTTAGAATACACTACACAACATAAGAAATAATTGGTGGTTAAGGCAACAAAATTTTCACTAATAGAAGGACATTTGTATAAGATGGGACTAGATGAAATACTGCACAGGTATGTTCCTGAGAATGAAAGACAGATAATTTTAACAGAAGTTCATAGTGGCGCAGTTGGTGGAAATTATGCAGGAAAAGCCACTGCCCAGAAAATTTTAAGAGCAAGCTTATGGTGGCCTACATTAGACAAAGATGAAAAGGAGTATTGTCGAGCTTATGATATTTGCTAAAGAGCAGGAAAAACTTCAAAAAGAGATGAAATTCCATTAGTGCTACAAGTAACATTACATGTTTTTGATAAATGGGTTATTGATTTTGTTGGACCTATCAATCCACCAGGGAAAAGAACTGGTGCGAGGTATATAATCATTGCGACTGATTATTTGACAAGGAGTGCTGAAGCACAACTAGTGAAGGATTGTAGTGCAAAAGTTGCTACAAAGTTGATCTTTGAATACATACTATCCATATTTGGGTGTCGAAAGATATTGATGAGTGATAAAGGATCACATTTGTTGAATAAGACCATCGAGGCATTAACTAAAGAATTTCAAGTTTACCATAAAAAGAGCACTCCCTATCATCCTCATGCAAATGGAATTGTGGAAGCATTCGATAAAATTTTGGAAAATGCACTAACCAAGGTATGCAATGTAAACATGAATGATTGGGATATTAGGATTCCAGTAGTATTATGGGCTTATAGGACTACATGAAAAAAGTTGGCAGGTCATGCACCCTTTAGGTTGGTTTATGGGTAAGAAGCTATGATGCCCATGGAATACATTTATCCCTAGCCTAAGAATTGTAGTTTTTAAAAATATGGCTGACCCCAACATAATGGAAGAAATGATGTCACAGTTACTTGCCCTGGAAGAAGACATGTTTATATTGGGATTTCATCAACAAGTATAAAAAGCAAGAGAAAATTCTTGGCATGACAGGCACATTAAGCAAAAGAAGTTTTAGATAGGAGACCTCATGCTCCTCTATGACAATAAATTTGTGAAATTTCAAGGGAAATTAAAAACACATTGGTTAGGCCCATATGTTATTAAGTATATTACTGATGGAGGTGCACTATAGTTTGGAAAGTTAGATGGAGAATTAATTCAGGGAAAAATAAATGGTAGTAGGTTGAAGTTGTACAGGGACAACCCTGCCCCTACAGCTTCACCCTAAAGAAGAAAGAAGGAAAGTCTTAGTGTCACATGCAGTTGAAAGTGGACACTGGACTATAAACTACGTTGCACAAAGAGCTTCGATGAAGAAATTACTTCACTACAGTAAGGAATATGTTGAAGTTCGCAGGGAGCCGCAACGTAAGACAAAGGTGCACTACATTAGGAGACATGTGTAAGTTCTCCAAAAAAGTAGAAATATGACTGTTAAAAGGGAAAATCCACGCGCAAAGTTATATTTAAGATGACAAGTTCACAAAATTTAAGGATAGATACACATTTAATGACGAAATATGAACATAATCGAGACAAAATCAAATCTAATGATGAGGTTCGAAGGCCAAAATTATTATAAATAGTTGAATCCCACTCAGATTAAGAAATTTTCTAAATCGAGAGCTCGAGTGATTAATAGTGCGAAGAAGTTGCAGGAGATTCCATTGTCTATGTTGACTGAGCGATCTTGGGAGGAGAATGCGAGGAATTTTTGTGAGCAGGGATTTTCTAGAGTCATGGAAGCTGCAGATATGTCCATGATAGTAGTTTAAACACCCACAATAGCACCACCCATAGTAGCAACACCATTGCCACAAAATCCGCGGACATCACCAAGGCAGAAGCAAACCAGGGAAGAAATAACCAAGAAAAATCAGGACAAGAAGCTTGCCAAACCTATGAAACCTTAGAAGAAACCTCAACAGATCGATATTGAAGAAGAAGTGGAGGAAATATAGGTAGAGGAAGGTGGCGCAACATTCATCTCACCTCTTCCCTCACACATCCCACCAAGGAATCCAAATGCCAAACCAATAAAGGATTCCAAGGACACAAAGTATGGGACATTCACACCATTATTGCTGGAAGCTGTGCCATTTTCAGGAGAGATTTTAGGGAAAATACTGCAACTAAAATTTACAAACTATGGATTTAATGACCGAAAGAAGTACCCTCAGTTCATACCAGACCAGTACTTGTAGTAGGTTCACTACCCAGATAGCGGAGTGATAAGATTAGAACCAAAACGATGGACGAATGGGTTGGTGCAGTCATGACTTCTCAACATGTTGAATGTGCCACACTTCGACAAAAGTTCAACAAACACAACTTGCTTACGAAAATTATTGGTATTAATACACGAGGGACACTTGTGGATGGGGAATAAGATACCCATCGACAAATGTTGATATGGAGGATCACTAGATTATCTTACCAAGGGCGAAAACCATCAGAGGAGTTCAGGGGAAAGGATTAGGACCGCAATGTGTTAGAGAATATGAAGAAGAAGTATGGGATGGTTAAAGGAAACAAGGGCTACAACATAAAATCAACCAATGACCAAGCATTCCGCTTTTCCAGGTATATTTTGGAAAAAAAGATCATGAGGAATTGCCTCAAATAGAGTCCAATATAACTGGACTGGATATTTATGCAAGGAATTCCTGGATGACTACTGCGAGGTCCAAGAATTCCCCATCCCCTACCCCCCTTACCCCCATCTCCCTCCGAGAAGAATTATGGACGATGATATTAAGCTACCTATCTCTAAAGGGATTGGATCAGAGGATCCAGAGCAGTTCTGGTTTTTATGTGAAGCAGTATGGACAATGAAGCATGTCCATGACTAAACTATAAAGAAAGTGTAGCTTGTCACAACATGTTTTTATGTGAAGCAGTATGGACAATGAAGCATGTCCATGACTAACTATAAAGAAAGTGTCGCTTGTCACAACATTATGAGATAGAGCATTGAATTGGTACATGAAGTATTCAAGCAATCATATTAGATCATTTGCAGACATTAACATTGTTGGTAAAAGAATTTAAGAAGCCAAATTCCGAGTCGTAGTGCATCACAAAATTAAAAGAGATAAAAAATCCTACTAAGTCTGTTAGGGAATTCGATTAAGGATTCAAGATATTATTAGATTAGGTGAGCTTCAAAATAGCTTCGCAACAACATAAATAATGGTTTATAGCTGCACTAATTCCACATATAATATTGCCTTTATCACAACAAAAGATAGAAATTCAAGCCGAAGCTTTAGAACTTGCGATGAAATTAGAATCTTCACCTATAGGGGATACCAATGTAGGTATGCAGTAGATCCAGAGTCAGTTGGAAAATTTGACTCTGCAGATATAAGATATGAAGAAAAGTAAGGAAGTTAACGAAGAAGTGTGGTGTACAAAGTGAAAATCAGAAGGCCACTCTAAGGAATAATGCAATTCCCTCTCTTCAGAAACTACATGGCTAGTGGAGCACCGAATCCTTTTAATCCCGGATCCAGCTTATGGTGCATGATATGTAAAAATATAGGTGAACATCGCGTAGAAGGTTTCTACTTATTGCATAAATATTTGCAGACTCCAAGAAACTTATATTGCAAATTCTACAAATTAGTAGGGCATGATGAGAACAACTGTCGAGCTTATGAGTTGATGATAGAATGCAATACTGATGCCTACAGAATGCAAGTTGAAGAACATGGATAGGAAGGAAGTGGACAACGCGGTGGTTATCAAGGAAGAGGTCAAGGTGGCAGAGCTGGTCGAGGTCGTGGACAGATTATCTGCTACAACTGTAACCAAGAAGGTCACTTTGCAAGAGATAGTTAGAATCATACTAAGACATGTAAGTATTGCAAATAATTTGATCATGTAATTCAGGAGTGTTCTATACTTATGGAAAAAATGGAAGAAAGAAAAATCAGCTTCCAACACAAAAAATTCAGATGATGACTGCAGAACGAAGGACTTATGAACCTCACATTAATGTTGTAACAACGAGCGGAGCTGCGATTGGAAATGATAAAGCAGATGAAAAAAAGGACATTGAAGCCACATGGGTTAGAAATACTATTGAAAAAACCCCTATGTTTGATATTCAAAAGGAAAAATAAGTCTTTATGGATGCAGGAGC
Organism: Pinus tabuliformis; assembly: GCA_031772625.1. Classification (NCBI taxonomy): domain Eukaryota; kingdom Viridiplantae; phylum Streptophyta; class Pinopsida; order Pinales; family Pinaceae; genus Pinus; species Pinus tabuliformis. The sequence continues at coordinate 390,856,196 of CM062808.1, read as the reverse complement.
TTCGACATCTAGCACATAGTAGAATCATAAGAATAGTTGCAGTGTGTCATCCTCGACACAAGGCTAAGCTCTGACAATACAGGAACATGATGTGACATATAAGGTAGACACTTTAGAATATTTTCTTCAAACTTGTATGAAATTGTTGCGAAATCAAAGAGATGTAGAAGGACTTTAGGAATTGATAAATTCCTGTGCATCTAAAGAAGTACCGTAGAGTGAGATGCACGAAGTTAACAATTTACATAGACAGAAGAGAACTAGAAAGGAAATGAAGCTTAGTGCACAAATAGGAGAATATGACATGGACCAAGTTATTTTAGATATGGGATTTGAAGCTAATGTCTTGATAAAGAAAACATGAGAGTTAATGGGTAAACCAAAGTTGTAATGGTCACCTATTTAGCTAAGAATGACGAATCAAAAAAATATTATTCCTCTAGGAAGATTATCAGGAATTACAATGGACATTGAAGGGGTGTGCACTACTACTAATTTTGAAGTGATAGAAATTGTGGATGATAGTAACCCCTACCCTACATTACTTGGACTAGATTGGGAATTTTCCAACATGGCTATAATCAACTTAAATAAGAGGCAAATGATATTTGAAAGCAACAATATGAGAGTGATCGTTCCCTTGGATCCATCAGAAGGAGTAAGGTATACTGAACCAGTTAAAGAGGAGTACAATGCAATTGATATAGATAACATCTATCAGATGACAACAAAAGAACAAGACTGTGTTAACCCTACTAAAGGCAAGTTAAGTTGGGAGCATGACAGTTCGTGTGCTTCAGATTCATAAGAAGAATTGGAAAATTGGCAAAATAGGTTACATAAAGTATCTACGAGGTGATGTGCAAGAGTTACTAAAGCACTTCGCTGTATGACAACTGAGGTATGTGACTTACCTTTTTATGATGGTTTGGGTAATATAAATACTTTTATTGAAGAATATGAAGAACATGTACCATAGTGTCAAAGATTGTTAGCTATGGATATAACCCTAAGAGCTACTCTTGCTAGATGGTGGGGTACACATAAGAAGAATATAGGAACTTGGCAAGAATGTCGAAGGTTGATATGGATAAGGTTTGTTCATGTAGGAACAGAGTTGGTAGATAAATATGATGGTCAAACTGATCCTAGAGAGCACATCTAGCTCTACATGACAACATGGAAGGAGATTCCACGAGAAGAATGGGTGCATGGGTTCATCCATACATTAGAGACAATTCCTCAAAAATGGTACCTGGAAACAAAACTTCGACATGGTACTTGGAGTTGGGTAGAGATGGTTGATGGGTTTATACCGAAATTTAGATTTGAATATGGTTTCCCATGTATAGATTAAACCCTTCAGATAGCTAAAAAGAATATTTTTGAGAATGAAATTCCACTCACTTGTCAGCTTGATTGGGTTGCGCAACTACAAAATGGACTGGAATGCTACAACATCATTGCAGAAGAAGATGAAGACCCTCTCAATATTGACATAACAAAATTTGAAGGCTACCGCGAATTGAATGGACCTAAGTTTGAAATGCCTGATATAATGAATCCGTTGAAGACAAAGAAGGTGAATATAGGATCAGAAGAGGTGCCAAATTTTACAACGATAGGAGATTATTGGGATGAAGAAACAATCAACAAAGTGACAGATCTTCTACATGAATATCAGGAGTTATTCCCCACTAAGTTTTCAGATATGAAGGGTATAGTAGGAGATTTAGGAGTTATGAAGATTCCTCTAAAGCCTGATGTGAAGCCAGTTAAGCAAAGGCCTTATAGACTGAATCCAAAGTACAAAGAAAAAGTGAGGAAAGAACTTGACAAAATAATAGAAGCTGGAATCATTGAACCCATGGAAGAATCAGAGTGGGTAAGCCCTATGGTGGTACAAGAAAAGAAAACACAAGGACAAATCAAGCTTTGTATTGATTTAAGGAAGTTAAATGATGCATGTTTACATGTCCCATTCCTTACTCCTTTCACTAATGAAGTATTGGAAAATGTAGGAGGGCAGGAACCCTATTCATTTACAAATGGAATTTTAGGATACCATGAGATTAGAATTGCACTAGAAGATCGACATAATACCACCTTCGCTACAAAATGGGGTTCATATCAGTATACAATGATGCCTTTTGGACTAAAGAATGCCCTTGGCATATTTTCAAGAGTGGTGGTTGCAGCTTTCAAAGAATATATTCACAAGTATTTAGAAATATACTTCGATGATTGGATAGTATTTTAGTTATTGAAGATACATGTTGCGAGATTAATACTGATGCTCGACACATGCATGCAATACTAGATTTCTCTGAATATCAAAAAGTGCATATTCTGTGTACCTTTTGGTATATTACTAGTACATATTGTTTTCAAGCAAGGACTGATGGTCGATCTTGCTAATATTGCTATTAATGTGAATTTACCTCCATCAAAGAAAATAAGGCAACTTCTCACCACATTATGACATACATGATATTACAGAAAATTTATCAAGGGATATTCACAGATCACTACGCCTATGGAAAGATGCTGAAGAAAGATGTAACGTTCCGATGGAATGAAGAATGTCAAAAGAGCCCTGACACACTAAAAGAAAAGATGGTAACTATTCCTATAATGGTATTACCAGATTGGAATAAGGAATCTGTTCATGTGGATGCTTCATGCATAACTTTAGGAGTGGTATTGACAAAGTCTGGTGTAGGAGAAATCGATCACCCTATAACTTTTGAAAGTAAGAAAATGAATAAAGCATAAAATAACTATACAACTACAAAAAGCGAAGGACTTGCTATGGTATATGCTTTACATAAGTTTAGACATTATTTGTTGGGATCACATTTCAAGATGTTCAAAGATCACTCTGCACTAAAGTATTTGGTCAATAAGCCTGTTTTGGGAGGAAAGATTTATAGATGGCTATTATTGTTTCAGGAGTATGACTTTCAAGTTGTTGTTAATCTAGGAATACTAAATGAGGCACCTGATCATTTTTCAAGGGTGGAAATAGGAGAAGAACCAAAGAATATAGAGGATGATATTCTTGATGCACAACTATTTGCAATCAAGATTTCAAATGATCACTTCGCTGATATTATTCAATTCTTAACCATAGGGATGGCCCCTTCAGAATACACTACACAACAGAAGAAATAATTGGTGGTTAAGGCAACATATTTTTCACTAATAGCAGGACATTTGTATAAGATGGGACTAGATGAAATACTACACAGGTATGTTCATGAGAATGAAATACAAATAATTTTAACAAAAGTTCATAGTGGCGAAACTGGTGGAAATTATGTAGGAAAAACCACTACCCAGAAATTTTAAGAGCAGGATTATGGTGGCCTACACTACACAAAAATGAAAAGGAGTACTGTCGAGCTTGTGATATTTGCCAAAGAATGGGAAAACCTTCAAAAAATAGATGAAATGCCACTAGTGCCACAAGTAACATTACAAGATTTTTGTAAATGGGATATTGATTTTGTTGAACCTATCAATCCATCAGGAAAAAGGATTGGTGCGAGGTATATAATCACTGCGACTACTGGACTACATAGAAAACTTTGTATTAATCAATAAAATTGGACTACATAGATAACCAAATGTGCATAAAGGGAGTACCAAAACTCAAATCCAAAAAGTGGCACTTATAAGATCTACTATTAATTTATACAAAATTCCTTACATCTAGGCCTCTTTAGGCCTAGAACCCATCCATACAAGAAAGAATTAAAAACCAGATAGAAGCCTTGCCCAAGAATTTGAGGAAGATAACACCATAACTGCACTTTATTCATCTGCATGAGCCAAACCAAATGTTGTAGGAAATATTTCCCAAGGGAATCATTGAAGAGACCAATCCACTAACAAGAAGACACTAATGTTAACCCACAAACCAATAGACCACCATAGAAAAAAACCTCAACCAAGTGAACATTGACGTTACAAACCCCAAACAAGATGTGATACATCAGATTCTGGAAAAAAAATACACATTTGGCCCAAAAAATACATGGTCACAACTTTGATATGTTGTTGTAATCTAAGGAACAAAAGGCCTTCCAAGGGCCTACCAAGAATTAAAAACAACAACTTCAAGATAGAGCCAAATACCATCATCCACCACACTAGATCACTGTTCATTATCTGAAGATGAAACATTTGTTGAAACTCGAGCACTTGAGCCAGGAGGGTCTCTGACATCTCTACCATAAAACTCACAAGGAACATTGATCTCCACATGCATGAGGTGAGCATCAATTCTATCCACACATAACCTCAGGTTTCTCAAGATTCTTTTGAGATCCTCCATGGAGGCGAATATGTCATACTTATCTACCTATTTTTACCTCAATACCAAAACCAACAATGCCTTCATTTACTAATGATGCACAATTGAGTTCAAGTACTGCTTATTTCTACCCATGGCGTGGCTAGGGTCTGAACCCACCCTGCTAGGTCCTCAGGAAATTTAGAGTTAGACACAGATTGCCTCTCCTCCCCAACTTTTATCTCTAAATCCCTTATTTGGTTCATTTTTGGTGGAATTACTTTGAAATATGTTGCCATAGAGTCATCGGAAAAAATCCTTGCCCCCCTATGTCTAGGCTAGGTTCTTCCACATCCACCCCTTCTACTCCTTTGTCCCTTTCTTGGTGGAATATTTGTGTTGCAAACAGACAATTCCAATTCCTTGTGTGGATTTCCTCTACCTACAAAAGGTCACACATACTGACCCAAACCCCCCTCAACAAAGTCCGGACACTAGAACACAATATCATCACAATAACAACAGATGAAGGGCTAAAGCTTTGGCGACAATCCACTAGAGAAGGTAGAAGGTGACACTACTTCATCCATACACTTAACTCCCTTAACCATTAAACAAAACAAACACCACCCCAATATTGTGGACCTACAACGACCCGAAAAATAGAGATCCAAATTTAAACCCCACCCACAAAACTACACTCGATAAGAAAATAAAATTACCCATGCCAATCCTTGCCAACAAATACAGCTAAAACCACCATCAACACTTGAAAAATAACACAAAGCCAGACACCAAATAATCCTAGAATGTTCAAGAAAAATATGAGACTTCAAAAGGAAATTGACATCTCACGACTGAGACACACACCCTTTAAGATCCAATTTACCACAGAGACATGGCTGGACATCCACTAGGACTAGAGGGGGGACCAAAACAGATGAAATTAACTTATAGGCCAAGCACTCCAACCCTAATTGAGATGGTTCAAGCTCCGTTTCCCAGAGTGTCCCAACTACAAATTCCACCACTGTCTCTTCATGCCAGAGGGAGACATTAGGGTATTTTTGAGATCTAAAGTGGGCCTCCTAAGGAAATTATAAAATAATAGTGGAAATCATAAAATAATATTTGATTACATCATCAAATTTTAGAGGGAGAAAATAAAAACTATTTTTTCAACTCATATTTTCAACTTATCTCCCTATGGGTTTACTCAAACTTCAAGAGGAAACACTCATTGGATGCAGAATTTGATTCCTAATACAAGGAGTACCCATGTTGCATACTTTTGATGGACCCTGTTACATGAAAAATGATAAATACATGAAAAACATGATTGCAATCACGTTTTTTCATGCATTTCTCATTTTTTTATTATAGAAGGGTCCATCGAAAGTATGAAACATGGGTACTCCTTGAATGAGGAATTAAATTTTGCATCCAACAAGTACTCCCGCTTGAAATTTGAGTAAAACCTTAGGGAGATAAGTAGAAAATATGAGTTAAAAAAGTAGTTTTATTATTTTTTTATTATTTTTACTTTTTTACTCCAAAAATGGTGAATCATCCCCCAAGGTTGACATCAACAACTTGAATCCTATTGGTTCTTATAAAGTTTATTTTGTTTGTACATTTTTCTTAGGAGGCTCATTTTAGACCTCAAAATAACCCTACTGAGAAACCACATTATTTCTCCATGCCTTGTGCAAAACACATAACCTTTCCACACTAGGGCTACTGCCCTCTTCACCTTCTTAGACAAGAAACTCTAGGAGGTCGAGGTCTCCTCCTTAGCATTCACTTCCTCCTCACATATGGACTTTCTAAATCTCCAAGCTATACCAAAATACCCCAACCAAACATAAATTTGCATGCTCATGTATGTGAAGCACCTGCCACATACCAACCACATTAAATGAGGGATTAAGTGCTCAAGGGTGGTGGGATCAAAGCCCCATACCCTGTCACATCTACAATAACACCCCCATTGAGGATTTTTTATTATTATTATCTATTATTAATAAAAAAATTAAAATAAAGTTATAATTTAGTGAGTTTTATGATTTGTTTAATTTCAAAAACGTGGGATGTATCATGTAGTAAGTGTTTTAATGTTGACAATTATGAATTGATGCATATTGGTGTTTACATGCTATTTAATTTATATGGCTACACTAGTGTTATGTAAAAGGAGATAGTGAGATAGTGAATAATAAGTTAGTAGACTAAGCTAATAAATATTTTGGGTAATTTTGTTTGCATTAAATGATAGGTAGGTGACTAGTGAGTAATTAATTGGAGTTATTTTGGGTGGTTGGTAGAATGGTTATTATCTTTCCCACCCAGATTTAAATCTGTTCTAGTGTTTTGTAAAAGAAAAGGTAGACAATCCTTAACAAATTAATAAAATAAATTGTGTTATGAAAATGGATGGAGATAGTGAAATAATTTACTATATTTAAAATCTTATCTGATAAAACTCTATTATGGTCAAAATTTTGTGAAGTTTTATTATCGAAATTTCAATAATTAAATTAAAGTATAAATTTTTGGATAGGTACATATTAAAGAGGAAAATATTTCCACCAATTATCTAGGTATTGGGCAACTAAATTTACTCATTATTGTAATATTTTTGGTTGATGGAATGAAACCTTAAAGCCATAGCAATCCGACATAATTCATGCTTTGCATGATAAGATATCATAAAATATAGAAATAATGAAGGACAAAATATGGAATAAATGTGCAACTCTTAGGTGAGGCTAGCTCAACTTGAGATTTCCTGCTCACACACATAACTTGATTCATTTAGCCAAAACATTCATACACATATATAAATACATCTTAGTTGAAGAATTTGAACTACTTCCTAACATATAGGATCTAAAAACTAAATAGGACACCACAATATTAATGTAACACAACCAATAGATAATAATGAAATAATCTAGAATACAATACATGTTGAAATAAGGAATTACTTGGGAGGGGGGGGGTGGGGGGGGGGGTGAATCATTAATTCGTGAGACTTTTAAAATTTAAAATCAATTCCTCATTTCTTTTCACTTCTGTTAGTTACTTGTGAGAGAATTCATACTACAATATATATTAGAACAAGGTAAACCATTCACATATACACAACATATATCAAATGAGCAGTACACAAAACATTGACACATGTATTTTAAATGGAATCCCAAAGGGAGAAACCATCAATCTGCTTGTTATTATGATGTAAATTAAGCACCTACCTAATTACATCAAGTTGTTTTTGAGCACCCACTCACAGGAGGCCCCAACCCCCTTAATATAGTAAGCCACTACTTGCCAAGAGGCACCAACCTTTTATGAATGTAGGACACTATGTGCTCTAACCACTGCTTTGATTTTCATACAATTTTTAGACTAAAAACAGAGGCCTATACTAATGTATATAAATATGGACCTAATTAGATGCTCCACACACAACACTTTCCCTTATGCTCTATAGTCCTCCATTGATTTGCACACTTCACTGCTCAAGCAACTCTGATTTCAACCCTTAGTTTCTCTAAGTGATAGTCACCTCTTGACTCCCATCTCCCTTTTGCTCACAGACACAGACATCTATCTCCTCACTCTCTTCACGCTGCTCTCCACAGTCCAACTCACAACAATATTGCATTCTCCACTTTGCACAACTACAATACACAACTTTGTTCCTTTGCTACACAAGGAATGATGCAGTCCTTGTTGTTCTCCATATTTCCTAAAAGCGTGCACCATCATGGCTAACCATGCTATTGTTGCATCAAATTTCCCGACCTCTGCAACCACACTAAACTCTAGGAATGGACTATGTTCACTCAAACATTGCTGTTGCATTAAATGACATAATGGGCACTTGATCATTTCTCCATGCTAAGAATTAAATCATAGTAAAAAATATGTGCCCTAGCAAGTTTCTCCATTCTTCTTAATTTCCCACAGAGCTCAGATTTCACTTCAACATGGTTCTCCTTACTATAATCAATGCTTTAGAACATGGCCAAATTTTACATTTAATTCTTCAATAGCATGCAAAAAAGATCAAACATTGATATTCTAGAGTCAAATATTACCTTTCTAAAACATGGTCCTTTTTATCTCAGTCTCCTACCTTCGATAGTCACTAATGACTCCATTTAAACATAGGTGCAATCGTGGTCCTTTCTTATCTTGAGCCAACAATTCTTTGCAGTTTCATAAACCCAATGGCACAAACCTTACTATGTGAATTTACTCATTTGTTGACTCATTTTCATGCTCAAAGGCACTAAGATCTTAACTGGATCCTGAACCATCCATACCTACATACAAATTATAATGAGTAGCCAAATTGGCGTATCTGCGAAATATGGCACTCAAAGCCCTAGATTTGTTGACTCATTCATATCCATAAGTGTTAAGCATACATGCCTCAACCTTCCTATCCCGACACCTATTTCATTGAAATAGTCCCTAAAAGGCCTCAGGTCAGCTTAGAACGTGAGACCACTAGAAAATGACTCCTGGGCACCTCTTCACCTTTAAGCCCCAAGGTCTTATTCTACTTGCATCTGTACTTCCGTGCTCTCTGTCACATGAAACCTTGTTGACAGTGCTAGATACTGCCAACATACAAGGGATATCCCAAATATGAGGTCCCAATTAGACCTCACACCATTTGGTGTAGGAGTTCCATCCGAAATATGAACTGACTATCGTTTACTTAAAGATATGCCTTGTCTTTAGCTGTCATCATGAGAGAGAAACACACATGTTATTTTGAACGAGTAAGCGAGTGTTCCTTGTGACTGTTCGATCGAAGATGTATCAAGGTTTTTTCACTGCATAGGGGGAATAAAGTGAGCCTCTAAGAGAGAAGTAATAATACTACCATAATGGAGACACACAAAAATGAGAAAGGTTTGTATAACATAAAGCGAAATAGTTCACATAGATGTGCCGCTCATTATAAACATTACAACACATTTCCAATAGGTTAAGCGTCGAAGTCACTGAAATAGTTGAATTACTCTAGTACATATGAAAGAAAACATGGATCATAAGCATTCAAAGAGTAGTCTTAAAAACATCCATAATCCATGTGTGAAAATGTGCTGGCCTAAATGACTTTGATATTAAGAAAAAGTTCCAATATACATAAATAAAATGAACATCACTAGCTCCAATAGTGGAGCATTAGATCCACTACTTGCTCCTCAAAAGTAGCAACTATGTCTCTCTAATTCCTTGTGGGAGAAGCCAAGGTTAAAAGTCCTTTACATAAGTAATGGGGATCCTTTAATAGCTTGAGGCATGACATTTCACATCCCCATGTCTCTTGCATTCCCAATTCCTAATGACCTTTGGACTTCTACAACCTTTGGATTTCCAAATGACTCTTGGAATTACATATGACTCTTGATATTGCATGTCTTTAGGACTTTCATGACTCTTGGAATTCCACTTATTTGTCTTTACAATGATTACATCATTACATCGTAACTTCCACATCATCATATGATGAAGACACGACATGTCACTATCCTTGGTTATTGGGATTAATAGTGACTGATGATATGGAATATCTTTAGTGGTGACATGGCTTCCATTCGTATCTTCGTTTTTCATGCAGATTTCAATCATTGATGCATTCACCCTCCAAAGTGTATTTAATCTAATGGAGTCTCCAGGGTGCTTTGATAATCAAGATTTCAATGTGTTCTTCGTTTTAATATTCTTCCTTTTTTTCCCTTATTTGCCCGATCTTTCTCATGCATGCTTTCCATGCTCTTCCTATAATGCCTGTTTCTGCCATCCTCATGAAAAGAAACCATAAGCTTGCAAATATCCTATTCTAACATGTTTTCTGTAGATTTTTTGTTCATGCCTTGTCAGTGTGCCTGAAAGGAACAAGGAGAGATTTTGAGCACAAAGGTGCACTTCGAAATGCTGAAGTGCTAAAGAGAGTAGGCTTCAGGGCTTCAGCATGCACTCATGTGCTTAAGAGGAAGAGCCAATCGAGGAAGGGAACATGGCGCAAGTCTTAAGGAAAAAGGGGAAAGGATTTAGAAATTCCAAGTGCAATTTTCACTCAAGGGAGAGAAGAAGGGCACCAAGAGCACTCCTAAAGTCCGAAGGAGGAGGCATTGAGCCTTCGATGTGTATTCATGTGCTCAAGAGCCCCAGGAGGGGGTATGGTGCAAGTTTGAAGGCTGAAGGATGAATCTTCATGCCTTATAAGTGTGATCATGTGCTCAAAGGGTCAAGAGGGTGCATGGTGCATTGCTAAAGGTTGAAGGGTGGATTTTAAGGCCTTCAGGGTGTTAGCGCTTGAAATTTCACCTCAGGCTGAGAAAGGTAAACCTCAAGGCAACATCAAACCACTTAGCCTCGTAGCTAGCCCTACGGGGCAAGAGAGGGCTCTCTCCAGTCTATCTCGATAAAGATCTTCAATGGGCGAGATAACCAATAGGGTAACACTGATTTTAGGCTAGTAAACTGATCAAAGGGTTGATTTGGGATTTTTAGGGTTTTTGGTGGCAAATTGAGGAGGTGGCAATTTTGGGTGCGGGGATTGGACACAGTTTCTGCAGGGGGTTCTTTGGGGCGAGGTAGGAGACAGTATTGATGCCTTTGATTGAGGTGGATGATTAAGAATGACAGATGAGGAGTTAAGGAGAGAAAACAATAACTTTGAATTCTCCTTAAACAATAGAAAACATTGAAATTAAACAAACTTAAAAGCAGAGCATGACAGTCATGAGTTCTACTTTAACACTTCATTTGCTTAATGTGCAAAAGGAAAAGAAAGGAAATGATTCACATAACACACTTACAAGTACATAGAGAAACACACCATCAATACATGTGACCACAAGAATCCCAAAAAGGACTGCAAAACCCTGGTCTTCCTTAGCCAAAAATTGCAGAGATACAGTGAATAATACAATGATAGCTTCTCCCTCAAGAGTCCAACCATGAAAATGAGCAAGAGAGTACATAATATAGATCATCTAACATCTTTCCCTGCCTCTAGGGGTCGAGCTCACTATCCTAGGAGTTGTTTCAACCAATTCTAAACTAAGCACTGAAAACTAGGCAGTCAAAACAACTTGCCTCTATAAACTAGGAAACCAATCCATTCATTTAATTTTCACCTATCTCATGAATGAATCTTCTAGAAGAGATACATAAGTGTAAAAGTGTCATAAATTTACATCATTTACAACAAGAAGGATAAAAATCAACTCCAAAAAGTCAAACACAGTCAAAACTGCGTTTTGCTGAGCTGTAGGCTGAAATCCTGAGCAGTTTGCCTGACGGGTCTCGCGCCAAATCCTGACGGGTCGCGCGCCTTTGAGAGCACTTTTGGGGCACTTTCAGGTGTCCAAATGAGGAAAGAGTAGGCTTGTTGGAAAGGTCTGTGAGTCTACTTTCCAACCCAACTAGAATTTCTGAATTTGGTTGTCATTTTCCCCTCCAAAATTGCAATCTCCCAAGACTGCTTTCTGTGTGTCAAAAATGTGGCAGAAAGTCATTTTTTGCTTGTTTTTTTGACTTTCAGGAGGCCCAAAACTTCATAAAATCTCTTGGAAATGGGTGAGCATGTGTAACGTTTCATGCAAAATCCAGAAATGTTGAGTTTTTTGAAAATAGAGTTGCCAAGTGAAAGGGTCGCGCGGGGGGTGAGACCTGTCAAGCGGAAAAACCTATTTTTTGCCTTAAAAACCAAAAATCACCCAAAATGCTCAAAATTTCTTGGAATTTGTGCTGGGAGTCCCCAATCAAGTACCATGCTCATTAAAAGAGGCTTTGGCCAAAATTTGGAGTGGATCGGGCCTTTTCCGTCGTTTTAGTGCCTTGGCCAACCTCCTTGGATCTAGCGATTGCAATTTTGACATTTCTCTAAAACCATGACACCTGTGCAAAAAGTGAAGGATTTTTTTCTTCTTTGGCATGTTATGGACAAAAACCTCTCTCATTTTTCCAAAATTCATCTTTTATTGCTCTGGAACATCATTTGAGTGCGACTTGTCCCGATGTGTGAAACAAGGAATTTTGTCGAAATGGAGCAAAATGAAGGGGATAGGTGGCTTCTAAATTCTTGGGGAAATTTTTGGGAGTGGGCAGGGATGTTAGGAAGCATGGGAAAGTGGAATCTCAGAGATTTAGCAAGGGGAAGGGGTCCAAAAGGGCAAAACATAGGCCAAACCTAGAAAATTGCCAGGTTGTAGCTAGAAACTAGGGTTTGTGCAAAAGTGAGGAATTTGGGGGATCTCAGTGATGGGAAGCATTTGATAAGGTATATGAAGGATAGGGGAAGGTGTATGAACATCTGGATACAAGTTTTGCTAATGATTTGGCCGTCCAAGAGAAATTAGCTTTCAAAACCCTAGGAGAGGGAAATGACCTTACCTAGGCGCAAGTGAAGCATGAACAAGGTGTAAAATGACTCTTTAGACACTGAGATGATAATGAAAACCCTATGAATGATGATAGACTCATCTGAATAGTGACATAGATGGGCATTTGGGCAACTTTGAAAAGAGTGGGAGCAAACCCTAGACCTAATGCCTAGTGACCAAATTTTGCTTGAAAACTCTTTGAAATGACAAAATTTGACCTTGACACTTCAAAATCACTTTGTAAGAGCATATTTGATCACTGGAGGAAGGCTGAAAAGACTGACACTAACATTGGCTCCAATGGGGATGGTAGCTCCTTGGACGTGCCAAGAACCTCAGACCTCTGGGAGAGCAGACCAGTGCATTCAACCATTGGGCGATGGAGTCATTATTTCGGCAAACGACACAAGACTTTGACTCACTTATTGACTGAAACCTGACTCAAGCCGACACATTTATGAAACCATCATGACGGAAAACTGACTCATAAATGACTGATGACTGACTTAACGAAAACAAGAACTTACAAAGCTTATCTGAAGGGCAGCAGTCCATCAAGATTTAAAATCATGATGACAACCACCTTTGTTTCTTACAAGACAATATACCATCAAACTATATCAAAATGCCAATGCAACCAATCAAGCAGATGCCTTCTTGATTGATTCTCCTGATCAGATCTTCTGGTCAACAATAGATACTGGTAACTGGGCATCCAAAAACATAGTTGACCATGATCTCCTTCATCACTGAACACTGCAATAAACACTATCACTGCTGGCTGCAACAAACTTGCCATTGGATCCTGGAAAACATGAAGACTTGACATTGCCACCTCCTGCTGAAAGAACAAGGTATCCTTTGCTTCAATTTCTGATCTGCCTTCCTCATGTGATTCGGTGAAAGTATGCTCATGGGCTTCAAAAAACTCTGAACAAATGGATGAGCATATCTCTTCTTGGAAAAGCATTTCAGCACATGAAACATATGAAGAGGAATCTGAATGGAAATCCTGAATGTTTTGTTCTTCTATGGTGTGAATGTTCTGTAGGTCATCTTCATATGATATCACAACCAGATTCTCATTACATTCATCAATCATGAGAAAAGAAATTTCAGATGTTTCGTGAAACCCAACACTAACATTTCTATCAACTATCATAGATTCATCCATAGAAACCTTTTCACTTACTTTAACGAAGATCTTGTCTTGTTTTTCACAGAGGCAATGAACTACCTCCTCATGAAGATCTAGTGCTGGTGAGATGAGAGCATTTAGGTATGCTACTCCATTTTCTTCATTTGAGGCAGCCGCGACAATACAACTCTCTTTTATGAGACCCGGAACAACATGTTTTGCCTCATCACAATTTATCTCCCGATCTGATTTATCATCATCACTTTCTGAGATTGGAACATTACTTTCCTGCGTTACCTGCATGCTGTCTTCTTCTATGGACAGATCTGAAACAACATTTGCTCTTTCCTCATTTTCAACCATATGGAAATCTTTAGCCTGCTGATCTTGATTCTGCTACAAAATTTCCTGATCATCTTGATGGGTATTCTCTAAGTTTTCTTTATGTTGTTGAAATGGATTCTCATACAGAGCCTCCATGATCTCAATGTCCATAAAATTATCATCTTCATAATATTTCTCAAGGTTTTCAATAAAACTATAAGCATGCTTGCAACAGTCATGAACCAAATTTAATGATGGATAAGAGTCCTTATATCGTTCAATGAACATAGCATGAAAATCCTTTAAACAGTAAATACAAGCAGGCGGCAAACTTTCATACCAAGATTGAGCTGCACCTTCCAGAGTGGCCAAGAATATCTTCATCAAGCAATCTTAAGGAAAATCCACCTTCAACTTGTGAATATGCATGTGAAATCTAACTAGATGTAAAGCAGCATCCTTCTTACCATCATCATTAAATATAGGCAAATTCCTTGACCAATCTACCTTTGGAATTTTATTTGGAAAACCAGGGATGTGATCTCGGCTCATGGGAGCATATCTTCTTGCAATCTGATCCATCTTGAAAAGCTCAAAGCTACTGATCTCTCTGCAGTGAAGTCACCATGAAGCACAGGTTGCTGGATTCTTCAGTGAAAAGAGTCGCCAGGTGAATGATTTCAGCCTTGTCAGTGTCTGATCGTTGTCGACCATCAACAGTCAGATCTGAACTTGATACATGTACTGGGGTGAAATGCAAATGAAGTGCTGTATTCACAAGCTCACGGAGATAGACTGAAGCAGCGTTTATCTACTTCCGCTTATGCAAAGCAAAAGCGTTTCGAAGGCTACCTGGCATAACTTTAGGCTCCGTCTAAGACTTATGAGACAAACACATCAACCCACAAACAAGTTTTTTCTCCCCAATATGGTCGCCAATATGTTAGCGCTTGAAATTTCACCTCAGGCTGAGAAAGGTAAACCTCAAGGCAACATCAAACCACTTAGCCTCGTAGCTAGCCCTACGGGGCAGGAGAGGGCTCTCTCCGGTCTATCTCGATAAAGATCTTCAATGGGCGAGATAACCAATAGGGTAACACTGATTGTAGGCTAGTAAACTAATCAAAGGGTTGATTTGGGATTTTTAGGGTTTTTGGTGGCAAATTGAGGAGGTGGCAATTTTGGGTGCGGGGATTGGACACAGTTTCTGCAGGGGGTTCTTTGGGGCGAGGTAGGAGATAGTATTGATGCCTTTGATTGAGGTGGATGATTAAGAATGACATATGAGGAGTTAAGGAGAGCAAACAATAACTTTGAATTCTCCTTAAACAGTAGAAAACATTGAAATTAAACAAACTTAAAAGCAGAGCATGACAGTCATGAGTTCTACTTTAACACTTCATTTGCTTAATGTGCAGAAGGAAAAGAAAGGAAATGATTCACATAACACACTTACAAGTACATAGAGAAACACACCATCAATACATGTAACCACAAGAATCCCAAAAAGGACTGCAAAACCCTGGTCTTCCTTAGCAAAAAATTGCAGAGATACAGTGAATAATACATTGATAGCTTCTCCCTCAAGAGTCCAACCATGAAAATGAGCAAGAGAGTACATAATATAGATCATCTAACATCTTTCCCTGCCTCTAGGGGTCGAGCTCACTATCCTAGGAGCTGTTTCAACCAATTCTAAACTAAGCACTGAAAACTAGGCAGTCAAAACAACTTGCCTCTATAAACTAGGAAACCAATCCATTCATTTAATTTTCACCTATCTCATGAATGAATCTTCTAGAAGAGATACATAAGTGTAAAAGTGTCATAAATTTACATCATTTACAACAAGAAGGATAAAAATCAACTCCAAAAAGTCAAACACAGTCAAAACTGCGTTTTGCTGAGCTGTAGGCTGAAATCCTGAGCAATTTGCCTGACGGGTCGCGCGCCAAATCTTGACAGGTCGCGCGCCTTTGAGAGCACTTTTGGGGAACTTTCAGGTGTCCAAATGAGGCAATAGTAGGCTTTTTGGAAAGGTCTATGAGTCTACTTTCCAACCCAACTGGAATTTCTGAATTTAGTTGTCATTTGCCCCTCCAAAATTGCAATCTCCCAAGACTGCTTTCTGTGTGTCAAAAATGTGGCAGAAAGTCATTTTTTGCTTGTTTTTTGACTTTCAGGAGGCCCAAAACTTCATAAAATATCTTGGAAATGGGTGAGCATGTGTAACTTTTCATGAAAAATCTAGAAATGCTGAGTTTTTTGAAAATAGAGTTGCCAAGTGAAAGGGTCGCGCGGGGGGTGAGACCCGTCAGGCGGAAAAACCTGTTTTTTGCCTTAAAAACAAAAAATCACCCAAAATGCTCAAAATTTCTTGGAATTTGTGCTGGGAGTCCCCAATCAAGTACCATGCTCATTCAAAGATGCTTTGGCCAAAATTTGGAGTGGATCGGGCCTTTTCCGTCATTTTAGTGCCTTGGCTAACCTCCTTGGATCTGGCGATTGCAATTTTGACATTTATCTAAAACCATGACACCTGTGCAAAAAGTGAAGGAGGTTTTTCTTCTTTGGCATGTTATGGACAAAAAACTCTCTCAGTTTTCCAAAATTCATCTTTTATTGCTCTGGAACATCATTTGAGTGCGACTTGTCCTGATGTGTGAAACAAGGAATTTTGTCGAAATGGAGCGAAATGAAGGGGATAGGGGGCTTCTAAATTCTTGGGGAAATTTTTGGGAGTGGGAAGGGATGTTAGGAAGCATGGGAAAGTGGAATCTAAAAGATTGAGCAAGGGGAAGGGGTCCAAAAGGGCAAAACACAGGCCAAACCTAGAAAATTGCCAGGTTGTAGCTAGAAACTAGGGTTTGTGCAAAAATGAGGAATTTGGGGGATCTCAGTGATGGGAAGCATTTGATAAGGTATATGAAGGATAGGGGAAGGTGTATGAACATCTGGATACAAGTTTTGCTAATGATTTGGCCGTCCAAGAGAAATTAGCTTTCAAAACCCTAGGAGAGGGAAATGACCTTACCTAGGCGCAAGTGAAGCATGAACAAGGTGTAAAATGACTCTTTAGACACTGAGATGATAACGAAAACCCTATGAATGATGATAGAATCAGCTGAATAGTGACATAGATGGGCATTTGGGCAACTTTGAAAAGAGTGGGAGCAAACCCTAGACCTAATGCCTAGTGACCAAATTTTGCTTGAAAACTCTTTGAAATGACAAAATTTGACCTTGACACTTCAAAATCACTTTGTAAGAGCATATTTGATCACTGGAGGAAGGCTGGAAAGACTGAAACTAACACAGGGTGCGATCATGAAATCAAGGAGGGTGCATTCCTTCAGGTTGAAGGAGTACACTCAAAGGATCACTTGATTTATGAAAGGGAACAATTCAAAGTAAGGAAGGGGAAAGGGATTAAGGAGTGGATTTTCACTCTCAGAGGGTGCATGGTGCACTTCTAAACAACAACGTATCCTTGATCAAGGATTTAGAGTGTGCTCATGTGCTCTTGGCCTTAATGGGTTTGCTTTGAAACCAAAATTTGTCTAAGTCTAGAGGATATGAGAAGGGTCGATCGTGATGAGTTTTGACATAAAATAAAGTGTGACACATACCAAATAATCAATAAAACTTATAAAAGATTGAACAATGATAAGTAAACATCAAAACACCACTTTACAAACATTCCCCCAAGCACAACAAGTGAAGTGTGTGCGACTACATCTAAAAAGTGTCGTTTTACAACAATAAAGGTGTTATCTCTATGAAATGCAATACATATGTTCTAATAAATGCGACGACGCTTGAGAACATTCAATAACACTTGAAACATATAGGACAACATGAAATGACAATTGACTACCAAGGTGACACTTGACACGACGATAAAGTAGGCTCCAAAATTTGTATGTAGTGAAATTTTGGAGGGTGTTGTAGCAACAAAAACACTTGGTGACACACTGGGTGAGATTTAACATCTCTATTTAGGAATATATTTTAGTTAAAAGGGTCATACCTTTAGGAAGTATTGATTCACCAGCTCGATTGCCTTAACTTCCCCCTTTTGACTCGGTTATACACATAGTACTTCACTTTCTTCTATTTGATTGAACACACAAAGATACACCATATCACAATAACCCAAGAAAGGGTAATGTGCATGGCGAGTTTATGATATTCAGAGTAGGAGTTTTCATCTTTGGTGTTGCTCCGCTATGAGCGAGCCTAGAAAATACCCTATTGGAGTCACTTTAGGAGCACAAATGTTGTTTCACTGCCGACATGCCTGGACAATACCCCTATGAAGTCTCTTTCTTCACATCCTTGTGCAGGAAGCCTTTCTCTTCTTTCAACATTTATTTATTTATTTAATAGGATTGTGCATCAACACTTATTATTTTCAATGGGCAGAAGAGGGATCCCAAATTATTGAGAGAAAAGGAGGTTGCCTCTTCAGAGAAGCATTTTAATACCTCTGATATTGGTTTTCTCACTTAGCTTTCCCCTTATCCTTTCTCTACTAGATTGGACAAGCGTTAACACACAAGTAGATTTACACTAAGATGAGTAGTTTAGATACTAGCATAGGTGCAGATCTAATAGGTTCCCTCAAGTTTCTCCTTTTGGAAGCATTGTATTTTCCATCTAGACTTTGCTCAACCTATGGAATATTCCCAAACAAAGAAGGAGAACAAACATAAATCCAAGAATTGTGGTTGTCACAATTCTCTTTTATTTCACAACAAATTCCTTTTGATCCATGCACTTTTTACACAAGTTATTATTTATGTTTAATGACCAACAAACACAACAAGACAAGACATGATTAAGATAATACACATACAACTGACACATACAAAAAATAAAATAAAAGAAAAGGGACAAACTATATAGGAAGAGTAGCTCGTAGCTTCTATTGCAAATAATATTTCAAATCTCAGCCATTTACGAGAAGGGGGTCAATCCTCCCATCTAAGGATTTCAACTTGAAGGTATCATGACCGAGCCTTTCATCGACGGTAAATGGAAAAAAGGTTGGAAATTTGTGTGCTTGCCTTTCTCTTCATGGGGTTTATCCCACTTCAGTACTAGGTTACCCACATCGAAGCTATTTTCCCCTGTAGATTTCTTATCAAACCAACACTTTACACGGTTTTGGTGAACAAAAACTCTCTCTTTGGATTTGAGCCTTTCTTCCTCTAGTTTGAATAAAGTGTTTATATTACTCTTGGGAGAGTTGTAAGGTTGGAAGATACAGGCTTAGGGGAAAGATAACTTCTTTACCGTAAACCAAAAAGTACAACTTCAAGGAAGGATTAAGAGTTACACATTCATCCCATAGTACATTGGTCAAAGCGTTATTCCAATTCCTTTGCTCAGATAATATGGTTTTCTTGATTTTGTGGATAATATTTTTTTTGTTGATTCATCCAAACCATTTCCCTATGGGTAATAATTAGATGCATGCTTTAATAAAATCCCATTTTCTAATTCCAATTCATAAAGTTTCAATGATTAAAAGTAAGTTGCATTATCAAAGACAAGTGACATCGGAACGCCAAACCTGGTTATGATGTTCTGTTGCAAAAAGTGGATGACTTCTTGGTCATTTACTTGTCTCAAGGGAACTGATTCTAACCATTGAGTGAAGTATTCTGTTGCTGTCAGAATATATCGATGTTTCCTTGATGAGCGAGGAAATATTTCTCCGATAACATCTAGGCCCCACTATTGGAAAGGTTCCTCAAATGCCACTGGTAGCAGTGGGGGGGACACTTTTGTGGTGATTTCTGAAAAGCACTCCATAAACTAGCTGGTAGGATAGAGACTTTATATGAATTTCCCTCTTTTGTTTATTCAATAAGTGCATGGGAAAGGTGCCATGTTCTAGAAATTTTCGTATGTTGGAATACCATGGCGTTGTAGACGTGGAATGAGGAACATGTTCAACATTGTACATTTCTATCTCCTACTCTCAACTTGAAAGATATTGCTTGAGAGCATCTCTTGGTTCGATTTCTAGATTACAGAGGCCATGAATTTTTATGGTATGAATTAGTTTGAACTCTAGATCATATTTTTATAGGTAGGACATCCAATTTGGCCTCTTATCACCCAACTCCTACTACATGAAGAGTATTCTTATCGCTGGGTGAGGAACAAATATGATCATGTGACCTTTTAAAAGATAGGGCCTGAAATATTTAACTTCATTGTACACAACATAGGCTTGTTTGTTGATGGTGGGATAATTTAATTCTGACCCTTGTAGGCCAACTTTCATAAAAGAGATAGGCCGCTAATTTCCTTCATTATCATTTTGAGTCAATAAAACCGCAATAGAAGAATCATAAGAAAAGGTATAAATCATAATTTTTTTGCTATAATCTGGATTGAATAATGTAGGTGCATAAACAATAACCTACTTGATTTTAGAGAAATCATCCTTTTCCTATTTGTCCCTTTTATATTTTGCATATTTTTTAATCATCTCCTATATAGGCTTAACTATCTGAGCATAATCAAAGATGAATTTTCCCAAGAATTTTATCTTTCCCAAGAAAGAATGCATAACCTTATTATTCACTGGGAATGAGATTTTTGTAATGGATTTGACCCTCTTCGGATCAATTTTAATTCCAATCTTTGCAATGATGCACCCTAAGAGAGTCCCTTCTGACACACCAAATACATTTTTCTTGGGATTGAGAGAAATCCCATACTTTCAGCATCGCTCAAATATTTGTTTCAGATGAAGTAAATGATCTAACCTTTTCTTGGAAAACACAGTAACACCATCCAAATAAACTATTACTTTCTGACCAATAAGTCCTCGGAAAACGATGTCCATCTCTTTGAAATGTAGCAACAACGTTGATAAGTCCAAATGGCATTCTCTTGAAAGAAAATGTTTCCGATTTGGTCCTAAAGGTAGTTTTCAATCGATCTAGTTCCGATACTAGCACTTGATTGTAACCAGAGAAAACATATAGTAGTGAGAACATCTCAGACCTAGATATTATCTGGAGGATCTATTCCATGGATGGAACTGGATAGTTATCCTTATCAAATGCCCGATTGAGATTACAAAAGTCTATGCATAACCTTATTTCACTAGAATTCTTTCTAACTGGGACTAGATTTGAAACCCAAGTGGAGTGTATGAATTAAAAAATGATTTTGGCATCCAACAATTTTCTCAATTCCTTTTGGATGAGGGGTTCCAACATTGGATGAAATTTCCTTAGTTTCCTCTAGAACGGTTTTACCCCTTCCTTTATGGGAATTACATGCTAGATAATACAAGTTTCATATGTCTTTAAATCATTGTATGCCCATGTGAAAAAATCATGATACTATTTGAATAAGTTGATAAAAACCTATTGTTCTTGTGGCGAATAACATGTACCAAGGTTCACATACTTTGGACCTTCTTGAGTTCCTAGATTGACTTGTATATATGATAACTTTGAACTCTAAGCCTTTGTATTGACCAATCCTCTAAATCAATTCTGCATATCATATGACTTCTGTAGGGGCACCACATCTTTAG
Source organism: Pinus tabuliformis (assembly GCA_031772625.1). Taxonomy (NCBI): domain Eukaryota; kingdom Viridiplantae; phylum Streptophyta; class Pinopsida; order Pinales; family Pinaceae; genus Pinus; species Pinus tabuliformis. The sequence continues at coordinate 390,834,453 of CM062808.1, read as the reverse complement.
GTATAGCGTTCCTTTTGTTGCATTAGATGCCTCCTGCAAAGCCTTTTCGTGCTCATCCTCTTCTATGGAAACATCCTTGAATATGTCCACATTAGCCATAAAGTGAAATATATGTTGGTCATCATTATCAAGCACATATGGTTTATATATAATTTTAATATAAAAGCCATTTCTTAATGGTGACATCCTAGCGGATGCATTTTCTAAGCATATGCCACAACATTTCTAAGCCTAGGAACAAAAATGATAATAAAATCTTTAAAGCAATAAATTAAACAACATACCTCATGTTGGTAGTTTTTAAGATTTAGTGAAACACAGTGGATAGTATCCCATACCTAACGAATGACCACTTTTGAGTCACTAATTATCTTAAGAATCTTTACTTTCAGATCGATGGCTTTCTTCAATCCAAGTACAAGTGCTTCATATTCAGCAGTATTATTGGTATACTCGAACTCCGATTGGAATGAACATATATGCTTCTTATTATACGGGCCTATAAATACATAACCAAATCCAGAGCCATCCTGCTTCTTTGAACCATCAAAGTATAAAGTCTAAATATGATTAGGTATACTATGTATATCTATATTACAAGATTCATTTGGGCTAGTTGAAGAACAAGGAAGGAGCTTCAACTGTGTATCTGGCAAGACGGGTGACAGTTGCACTTGATAACACACATGGTTAGTTTCAAGGAAAAAAATTCCAAATATTAGATCAACAAAGGAAACATGATAATTATGGCCCTCAAGTGGTGTCATGATTTGTTTCATGTATGGCTCACTTTCCATTCAAATTTGGTTATTCTTTCCCTTGTACGAAAGCCATAAATGTGACGAGTCTGTAGAAAAATAACCTTGTAACTTACTGGACTAGTATCTTCTCAAGAGTATGCCATAGGCTTCTGGGATGTCCACAATTACAATATTTATACATTGATGAAATTGTTGAACATATGATATTCGAATAAGAACATTCTTGAGTTCACCAATAGCTTGGACAAGAGATCTGTCCAACTAAATGATTTGTGCATCAACTTTATCCCATTTAGCATTTATTTTCTTGGAAATAGATAATGACATTACATTTACATATGCATCAGAATCAACTAATAAATTATGAACATTGTAATTGAAACTTTCAAATGTTAACAAAAATGGAGGGCACAAAATGTTAGCTTCTAATCTTACAGGATTAACTATAAATTTAAAGGAACCATAAGACTTATTAGACACTTTATGAGAGCTAGAAGGTTTGTCACCTGGTGAAGGTTGTGAAAAGGCTTGGACTAACAGTTCACATTGGCTTGAAATCTTCACAAGCTCAAAGATGGAAAGATTGATTCGAGCTTTCTTCAAATATTCAACTATATTTTACTCAATTGTCTCACCTCTAGCAGTTAGTTCCGAAGTGTCTGGAGGAGTATATTTATTTGAGACTTCCAGAGTGATGGAATTGCTTTTGTTTTTGGAGGAAGTGTTCTTAGAAGTAGTTGTGTTTCTAGGCTCACTCTGTGCATTCTGAGTAGGGTTAACTAGTAGTGAGATCATTCTTGACAATTTTTCCTTCAATTTCTATGCCGTCACCTCATGTTCATAAATGTGACCTTTTCTCCTCAAACTATATTGACCATTTTTATTTTGAGGAAGATCTTCACTTTTTGACGGTGCTTCAACACTTTTCTTGTGAGCATTATGAATACAATCAAAAGCATTCACTGCATGTCCAATACCAATACTTTCTCTAGCTGCTACAATTTCTTTTGTTTCTTTCATTTGTTTTGACTGCTCATCTGCTAGTAAGGAATAATGTGTGCAACCAGAGCATTCATGTTGTGGTTCCATTACGGGCATGTATTTTCTAAATGATACTTGTGATGGAAAGAGAAATAGTTGTCTATACCCATACTTTCTATATTCAACACAATATTTGAACTTTGGGCTGATTTGGCGGGCTAAATATTGCTGTTATTATTATTATTGATTCAAAAAGGGAAAGACTTGGGGTGCTTATTACTAGTAGAAGTCTCGCTTGACCTCCTCTTTAATTCTGAAATTTCATTGGTAAGTTCTTTTACTATCCTAGTCAAGCTTTCAATATCCGACGAGTCCTTATCTTTAGCCTTACTTGAAGATGGATAATACTTCTTGTCAGATTCCTTGGAGTCTTTTGATTCATCATCGTCAGTAATAACTCTAATAGCACACAAGTCTTTCTCTATGACGATTTCTTCTACAAATTTAATTGCCAATGTTCCCTTTGCAACTCTTTTAACAAATGAGGAAATGTTAGTGGGGAAGGAAACTGTGTAATAATCAATAGTAATTGAATCATGCATTTGCGTGCTCGGGGGAAACTTGTTCAATACGTAATTTAAATTTTGATTAAAATATTTCACTTTCTCCTTTTACCTCATTTTACTATTTTCGAACTCTTTCAGTAAAATGGAAGGAGAATTGTCATCAAGAAATTTCTCCAAAACAACTTTTTAAACTCCAACTATGGACTGAATTTATGGGTAGACTATGGTACCATGCTACTACTCTACCTTATAATGTAAAAGGAAAAAGTATGCAAGAAACATCACCGTACCTTACCTCCAACATCCGTAGATGCATGTAGAAAGAATCGATGTGATCTTATTCCTTTGTCTTCTTATTTAGTCCAAACTTTGATAACATCCTTTGTGAATTTATAGGCATCTTATGAATACTATCTGGAATAGAAAGAGGCTCTTAGGCCATCCAATCCAAGTCCTGGTTGGCCATGTCTTTGTCTCTAGGTTCCTCCTTCTTTTCAAAATCCAAGGAGCCTTCTCCTTGACTATCTAAAACATCAATGAATTCAAAAAATTCGTTAGAAAGAACAATTTCTTCCTTGTACCCTTCGTTAATAGGTGGAAGAAGATCTTGTTGCACCGTGTCTTCGGAGGATTTCGTAACTCTTCAAGAGTGGGAAAACCAAATATTCCATAATAGAAACTAATAAATTGGTATGAGTTCTTTCTTTATTCTTTAGATAATGTGGGAGATTATGAGCAATAGGGAGTAAATCAATAGCTTTTGCAAACCGACCGGTTATAGGTCGAAGTTCCTAGAGTTGTTCATAGGTAACTTTGTATGAAAACTACAGACTGGGTTAAGAAGACCCTTCTACTTTAGCAATAGGAGTTGGAATGGCACTCAAAATGTTGCTACCTTGTCCAGAAGATGAATGGTTAGTATGTGTAGAGTTATGAACCATAAAAAACTAGTTTCCCTCCTTCTAGCACCAGAATGATGATGCTGTTGGATGTTGCCAACATACAGGGAATATCCATGATATTAGGTCCCAATTATACCTCACACTATTTGGTGTAAGAGTCCCATCCAGAATACGACCTAACTGCCATTTCCTTAAAGATATGCCTTAGCTTTAGCTGTTAGCACGAGAGAGAATTGCACATGTGATTTTGAACGAGCGAGCGATTGTGCCTTTTGACTGTTCAATTGAAGATGTATCAAGGTTATTTCACTCTGAAGGGGGAATAAAGCGAGCCTCTAAGATAGAAGTAATAATACTACCGTAATAGAGACATACACAAATGAGAAAGGCTCATCTAAAATCAAGTGAAATAGTTCATATAGATGCGACGCTCATTATAAACATTACAACACATTTCCAATAGGCTAAGCACCAAAGTCACTGAAATAGTTCAATTACTCTAATAGATATGAAAGTGAACATGAACCATAAAAATTCAAAGAGTAGTCTTAGAAACATCCACAATCTGTGCGTGAAAATGTGTTGGCCTGAAAGGCTTCGATATTAAGTAAAAGTTCTAGGATACATAAATATAATGAACATCACTAGCTCAAATAGTGGAGCATTAGAGCCACTACTTTCTCCTCAAAAGTACTAACTCCATCTCTCTTATGCCTTGTGGGAGAATCCAAGGTGAAAATTACTTTACATTAGTAATGAGGATCATTTTATGACTTGAGGCATGATCTTTCACATCCCCATGATGACTTTCCAATTCCTAATGACTTTTGGACTTATACAACCTTTGGATTTTCAAATGAATTTTGGAATTACATATGACTCTTGATATTAAATGATTTTTGGACTTCCATGACACTTTTTTCTATACATGAACCTTTGACTTCCACTTATTTGTATTTATAATGATTTCATTTTTAAATCAAAACTTCCACATCATCATATGCTGAAGACATGACATGTCACTATTCTTGGTGACTAGGACTAATAGTGACTGATGGCATGGAATTTCTTCAGTGGAGACATGGCTACCACTCGTATCTTCATTTTTCATGCAACTTCCGATAATTGATGTCTTCACCTTCCAAAGGGTCTTTGATATAATGGAGTCTTTAGGGTGCTTTGATCATCAAGATTTCAATGTGTTCTTTGTTCTACAATGCTTCTTTTGTTTACCTTATTAGCTTGATCTTTCTCATGAATGCTTTCCATGCTGTTCCTGAAATAATTGTATCTACAACCACTCATGACAAGCAACCAAAAGCATGAAAATATCCTATTCTAACATGTTATATATATATTTTTAGTTCATGCCTTATCAATGCGCTTGAAAGGAACAAGGAGAGGTTTTGGGCACAAAGGAAAAATTACAGAGGATTCCTATTGAAGGATTTACCCCGATGCTTGTATCTCAACCAGGAATTTGTGCACCCTTTTTTTCCTCTTGGATGAGCCTTGCAGAATTTCGTGTCCAGTGGGACCCCCTCGCTGCATGCACTGAAAAATCAAAGGCCCTGCTGGGATGAGATGTCTAACCAATGTGTCTTGGTGCTTATATACTTTTAAAACCTCTGGGGTGAAACCCCATGGATGATGTGTACTAGTGGGTCTGCTCAACAGATTTTATATTGGCTCGTGCTATGATACAACTACATCCGCCTGACGCCTAGTCAGCCAACTGGTTCTTCTTGTGTGCCTTTCTAATCCTTCGAGTGTATCCCTTTTGAGATGATTTCATGCTTATGTTGTCAACCCCACGTGGTGCCTCCCAAGTGGTGACATGTGTCACCTAGATTTTGCCCATTAGGCCACCCAAAAAATCCAAACCTACCTGCCACGTGTCCCCATGTACCGACTTCATGATGATGTCACTTCGGCCAATAAAATGTTGCCATATTATTGTTAGAGAGGATAGAGAAGAGTAGTCATGAGCCTTGTGTTTTGCAGCAATTTCCTTTGTTAATTTTTCATAAGGGTCCCAATATTTTTACATTGCTACGCTTAATGAACCCTACGGGGTACTCTTGCTGGTCTTACATGTTAAGTGGATTTTTGATAGAAATTAAAGGATATCTTTGCCATTGATGTCAGAGTCCAACATGTCTCAGCGCTTGCCTCCCGACACTTCTGGTGCATGCACACTTGAAAACCTTTGGGCTCAGACTGCTGGGCCTTCTTAGTTGAGCCAGGATGTAGGTGGGCTCTGCCTATGACCAATCAAAAACACTCCTACTTCAACATTGTCTGCCCACATCCACCTAGCACTTCCCTAAGTGGCTCTGTTAGTAGCTCTGCGAAATCTGTATGGATTCTAAACTAAAATTGCTCCAAAGGGTCCTCCAACTACTTTTGGCACTGCAACTTTGACTTTGGAGGTCCATAATTTGATTGTTGATAACTTTCGATCCAAGAGGCCATTTGCACACTTCAATATACCATTGGAACTATCTTTCCAAACACTATCCAACTGTGCCATCTCCAAGAGCATCTGAGTTTATCTCTTGAGATAAAATCTTCTCCAAATATTTGGATTCCCATTCATAGTCTTCATATTATGGCTTCTCTAGTAAGCTTTCTTCTATAATGAATTTCTACAAGAGACAACAACAACCATGTGACTCCACCTAAGACCAATGAAAGCTTGGTTGACATCAATGCCAACACACATGATTCCACCAACCATTCAGGCAATTCCAATTGCCCAACAATCTCCCCCTTTCGCGTTGATGGTAACATACCAAACTCCCCTTGAAACCAAGCTTGGGTTTTTAAATATTTTTACTTCCCCTGGCGTCAATAAAATTCTCCCCCTTTGACATCAATGAAAAAGGATGCTCCTAAAATCTCCCCCTAAAACATGGCAACCTACTCTTCAATTGATACGACAAGTTGAGTAACTGCCAGTACTCTTCATACTAGAGTCATTTGGATGGAGGAGTCACCACTCCCATCCATTGCTAGAGATACACAAAGGGTTCTCTTGCCAGTCGCTGTTAGGTCCCTATACTACTAGTGTAACCCCTTATTGTTATTAGTACAACCCCCTTATTATATTATTGTGCCCATGTAGTCCCCATATTGTTATTATTGTGCCCTTACATTATTATTGTTATGTTAGTTCTGATTATATTATGACCTCTTAGACTCCTATATATAGAAAGGAGGTCTTGTCATTTGTATCATCCAAGAATTGTTCATTTGTGTAATGTAAAGGAGGTTTCCCCCTCAAAGAGGCTAAATTTCTAAGGCGTTGATCTATCTTTTCTATCTTTCTGTGAGCTGGTTTCATAACATTTGGTATCAGAGCTTTGGATTCTAGGGTTTCGTTGCTTCAAACCGGTCATTGTGGCATTTGCGCTATAATTTTATTTTATTTTTTATTTATTTATTTTTTATTGTGATGTTTCAGATGCTAAAGGAAAAGCCCATTTGGGTTGAAATTTTTATGAACCTCAGGTCCAAATTTTAGAGATTTTCGCGCTATATTTACAGAGATATGGTCTGAAGAAGTTGACCTTTTTGCAGACTCCCGAATTACATTCCAAACATGTGACTTAGGGAAAATAGTCATAACTTTTGTTCTGGGAATCAGATTGAAATTTCATAAGAAGTTACAAAAAGAGGACAGACTGTAGTTTTCTATGTATCAGTTTCAGATACTAAGGTCGAAACAATGACATGTGGCACGTCGTACAAGTTCGCTCTATCGAACTAGTCTATAATCAGGTCACCGTGGGAGATTTGGCATAACTCTTCCTTGGAGAATCCAATTCTGATCAGACGGGTGGAATTGGAAAGAGGACGCAGAGGGATACTCCAAAAATTAATTTCAGAACTGGAAGATCCGAAATTACAAAGCTACAGTCGTTTCAGGATCGAGCTCCTAAAATTAAGAAAAAGCAAGATGAGGAAGTTTGATGGCAAGGATCTGGTAAAGTGGATACTACAGATGGAGAAATATTTTGATATACATGGTGTACCACTGTTACAAAAGGTATGTATTGCATCTTCATATTTAGAAATGAATCAATTTTTATTGTATAAAGGGCTTTGTTCTCGTAAACCACTTGTTACGTGGTCAATTTTCACAGAGGAAATGATAGCACATTATGAGGATACAAAGAGAAACACCTTATTTAACCAATTGATAAATCTCAAACAAAAGTGTTCAATGGCAGAGCACATCGAGGACATTCAAAAATTGAATATAAGGGTAAATGATATTCTAGAGAAGCAAAGGATTGGTGTCTTCATAGGTACTTTAAAGGATAACATTCAACATGAGGTTCGTCTTTGGGAACCTGATTCATTGGAGAAGGCATTCAGGTGGGCAAGAAAAATTGAAAGCGAAATTATGGAAATAAGGAATCCCACCACTCATGACTATAATTATGGAAGTGTTTCTTCTCCTAGCCTTCCACAACCTACAAGGGTGAGACCTCAAAAATTGGAAGAAAAAAGAGAAAAAGGGCTTTGTTACAATTGTGATAGCAAGTGCACTAAAGGTCATAAGTGTTTTGAGAAGAAATTATTTTACATAGATTATGAAGAGGAGGAAGAAAAGGATCAAGAAACATCAAAAGAAGAGGATATACACCAGGAACCAACCCCAGAGAAAGAAGAAATGAATCCGACCATATCTTGTAAAGCATTGTCAAGAATTACCACTCCTCAAACTCTCAAGATAGAAGGACATATCAAGAAGAAAAAGGTTCAAGAAGTGAAAGATCACATCGAGAAAGAAGAAATGAATCCAACCATATCTTGTAATGCATTGGCTGGAATTACCACTCCTCAAACTATCAATATAGAAGGACACATCAAGAAGAAAAATGTTCAAGAAGTGAAAGATCACATCGAGCATCAAGAAATGAATCTGACCATATCTTGTAAAGCATTGGAAGAAATTACCACTCCTCAAACTCTAAATATAGAAGGACATATCAAGAAGAAAAAGGTTAAAGCAATGAAAGATCACATCAGCCATCAACAACAAGTTCTCCAACTTTTAAAGGATAACGCCACTTTGGTGCAAAATTGAATGAAACAACAGGTAGATCAACATCATAGTGAAAAATGTTTTGATGTAGGTGATTGGGTATTTTTACGGCTACATCTCAAGCAAGCTATTTATGAGAAGGAAATGTTGGCAATACTACATGCACTTAAATAAATTGCGACCTTACCCAATGGGAAGACACTTCAAGGTAAAAATGGATCATGATAGTCTTAAATATTTTTTAGAACAAATATTATCTTTAGAAGAACAGAAAAAATGGGTCACAAATATGTTGAGTTATGACTTTGACATCATCTATAGAAAAGGGAAGCAAAATTTTGTTGTAGATGCACTCTCAAGAAAGGATGAGGATGTGGAAGCATTGTTTTGTGCTATTTCTATTATCCAACTAGATTGGATAAATGAAGCACGGGATGAATGGAAGAAGGATAAATAAGTGTGGCCACTCATTCAAAAGTTGCAAAAGATCCCAATTCAAACAATATTGCTAGAACTTGAAGAGGAAGGGAAAATCATATTGGAACCTGGAGCAGTCATAGAAACAAGAACCCGACAGCTACGAAATCAATCATTTTCAGAGTATCTCATCAAGTGGAAGAACTTAACCACTGAAGATTCCACATGGGAGGACAAGAATTTTATATAGAAGCATGAAGAACTACTCAAGCGTTGAGGACAACACTTTTTGAAGGAGAGGGGAATGTTAGGTCCCTATACTACTAGTGTAACCACTTATTGTTATTAGTACAACCCCCTTATTATATTGTTGTGCCTATGTAGTCCCCTTATTGTTATTATTGTGCCCCATAGAATCCCACTATTGTTATTATTGTGCCCTTACATTATTATTGTTATGTCGGCTTTGATTATATTATGACCTCTTAGACTCCTATATATAGAAAGGAGGTCTTGTCATTTGTATCATCCAAGAATTGTTCATTTGTGTAATGTAAAGGAGGTTTCCCCCTCGAAGAGGCTAAATTTCTAAGGCGTTGACTTATCTTTTCTATCTTTTTGTGCGCTGGTTTCATAACAGTGGCTTAGTGAAAATGTTTGCAATTTGTTGTTTAGTGGCCACATATTCAAGTCAAACAACATTAGAAACAATGTGTTCTCTTAAGAAATGAAACTTGATAGGAATGTGCTTGAACTTTGAGTGCATGACAAGATTCTTAGAAATGATGATAGCACTAGTGTTGTCACACATTATTGGAATTGGATCAATAAACACTACCTTGATGTTTTTAAGGTCTACTTAATCCATAGAATTTGTGAGCAGGAAGTGGTAGCTGCAATATACTCTACTTCCATTGTTGATAGAGAGATGGAGTCTTATTTCTTTCTGACCCAAGATACTAAGAAATCTCATAAAAATAATGTTGCACCAGAAGTTTTCTTCCTATCATCAATATTTCCTACCCAATCAACATCAATATAGGCCTTTAATTTAAATTATCTTCTCCTAGCATACCACAACCCATAGTTTGTTGTGCCTTGTAGGTATTTGAAATTATTTTTACAACAATGAAATGAATTTCATGGGGGTAGGCTTGAAATATTTCCTCCAATCCTACTGCTTGTATGATTTCTAGTCGCGAGGCTATCAGAAACAATAAACTTCCTATCATTGATTTGTAGGTTGTCTTATTTACCAGAGGTGTCTCATATTCTCTACATAACTTAGAACCTATAACCATGGGGGTGCTAACCGACTTGCAATAGTCCAATCCAAATTTATTTAGTGTATCCTGCAAGTACTTGGATTGGGAGATGAAGATGCCATATTTTGATTGAGAAATTTGCAGCCCTAGGAAAAAGGATGAATCTCCTATCATGGGAATCTCAAATTCTGTCTACATACAACTTGCAAATTGATGTCCCAACTACTCCAGATCACTGCCAAAGGTTATGTCATCTACATAAACTACCACAATCAATAAGCAATCATCTTCAAACTTTATATACATACTACTATATACAGTTCCCCTCTAGAAGCCTTGTTACTGAAGGTATTTATTCAATCTGGCATACCAGGCTCTAGGGGCTTGTTTGAGCCCATATAAGCACTTTTTCGGTTTGTAGACAAACTCCTCATTTTTTGTGAGCATGAATCCTTCTAGCTACTCGATGTAAACTTATTCTTCTAGATCTCCATTGAGGAAAGTCAACTTCACATCCATCTGATACACCTTGATGTTTTTATGACTAGAAAAAGTAAGAAACATTTTGATAGCTTCCAGTATTGCTACAGGTGCAAAGGTTTCTTCAAAATCTATCCCCTCTATTTGGGCATACCCTTTGTAGACTAAGCGAGCCTTGTTCCTAATCACTTGACCTTTCTCATTGAGATTATTTTTGAAGACCCATTTGGTGCCTATGACATTTTTCTCTTTGGCTCTTGGAACAAACTCCCAAGTGTCATTTTTCTCAATTTGATCCAGCTCTTCATTCATTGCCTTTACCCAAGACTTATCCTCACTTTCATGACTGATATTCTTAGGCTCAATTTGATATAACAGAACAATTTTTCACAACTTGGGCTTCCAATGAATCTTCTCCTTATTTGAACACTCAGTCTTTGATCACTAATAATTTGAATTTCAAGATGTTTTTTCTATACATACCTTGAGGGAGTTTTGGGCCTTGGTGGTTGCAATTATTTATTCATCTTCATCATATGCCTTTGTGTCTTCTTGGGTTGAGAATATGGTGGTTGAACTTTCTTGATCATGTGTAGATTGAGAAAGCCCACATTCAGTTATTTTTCCAGTCTTGCATTTCTGATTCTTCTTGTCTTTTAAAAAGGTTAGGTACCAAGAATTATGGGATTTAGAAGCATACTCAAAGTTGCTTCTGCACTCACTCACCTTTTGCCCAAAATTATTACATTTGAAACATTCAACATCATCCATTAGAGGAGAGAAATGATTTCTATTTCCGGGAGGAGAGTTTTGAGATCTAAAATTCTGATACATACTGTATCCAAAATTTTCATCCCTTTCAACTTTGACTTTTCTACAATACAAAACTTTATGTCCAAATATATAGCATTTATAGTAATGACCATAAAACAAATTGGGGTACCTGAAATTTAAAGGTTTATGAGATTGTTCAAGTTACAAATACCTCTGTTGTGCTGCTGATTGATTCATCCTCCTCTATTGTGAGTCCTTTGGGAAGTTAGAAACCCATGCCCGGTCCCTTTCTGGCTAGACTTTTGTTTGCTCGCATTGATTCTTCCTTGAAGCACCTTTGCATAGCTCTGGGTTCTTCAAATCTTGTGGACCTAAAGTTCATCCTTTTCATAGATGAATCCTGTGATCTAGAATATCCTTGCCCTTTCTTGTTTTCTGGAGACCTTTGACTACTGAGAATATGGTTTAACTTTCTATTCCCTTCAACAAACCTTTTTTCCAAGTCCTTCTTGGTTTCTAATTTCTCAATATATGTTCTCAGGGAGACAATATCAACTTCTAGACTCTAAAAATTGTCTTCTCGTTCATGAATTAAATAATTAAGAAATTATTCCTTTTGTTTTGCTTCTTCTAGCTTTACTTTCAGGGACAATATCTCTTCTTTGCACATTTCTAGAATCATCTCTTCCTTTACTTTGATCAAATCCTCGTTTAAGTGTCTATTCTCCTCTTCTAGCTTTTAACATGTTTTTTTGTTTTTGTTTTTTTTTTGTTTTTTTGTTTTTGTTTTTGTTTTTGTTTTTTGTTTTTGTTTTTTGTTTTGTTTTGTTTTTGTTTTTGTTTTGTTTTTGTTTTTGTTTTTGTTTTTTTGTTTTTGTTTTTTTTTTTGTTTTTTTTGTTTTTGCTTTTGTTTTTGTTTTTTTGTTTTTTGTTTTGTTTTGTTTTGTTTTGCTTTTGTTTTTTTTGTTTTTGTTTTTGTTTTTTTGTTTTTGTTTTTGTTTTTGTTTTTTTTGTTTTTTTTTGTTTTGTTTTGTTTTGCTTTTGTTTTTTTGTTTTGTTTTTGTTTTTTTGTTTTTGTTTTTGTTTTTGTTTTTGTTTTTTTTGTTTTTGTTTTGTTTTGTTTTTTTTTTTGCTTTGTTTTGTTTTTTTGTTTTGTTTTGCTTTGTTTTGTTTTTGTTTTTTGTTTTGTTTTGTTTTGTTTTGTTTTTTTGTTTTGTTTTTTCTTTTTGGTTTTTTGTTTTTTTTGTTTTTGTTTTTTGTTTTTTTGCTTTTTGTTTTTGTTTTTTTTTTTTCGAAGAGATAAGCTACCTTTACTCCTAATGGATTCTTCAAGTTTTTTCCTTTTGATAAACAAATTTCTCATTGTCTAAGTTATACATACCTTCTTCAACTCGTAGCAACTATTCTTTTAGTTTCTTGTTCTTTCTTCTCGCCTTCTTTAACTCTTCAAAAGCACTGATGAGTTCCCCTTTAAGTTCAACTTCTTCTTCTTCTTCTTCTTCTTATTCAGAGCCTATAACATTTTATTTCTTGGAGTCAACTTCAAATGCCATAAGTAAATTCTCATTTGACTCATCCTCTGAGGAATTCTCTCTATCAAAATCTGGTGCTGAGCTATCCTCTTTGGAGTAGAGCCCCTTCTTCTTGAAGAACTTCTTCTTTTGATATTTCTGAGCATTTCCTTTGGGATTTTGATCATTATCCTTTTTTGAATTTTCTTTGTAAGGGCACTTGGATGAAAAATGTCCAACTCTTCCACAATCAAATCATTTGAAGGAAACATTCCTTTATACTTCCCTGAACCACATTTCAGTTTCCTGGAAAAGTGAGCCTACTCCTGATTAGATTCATAGCTTGAACACTCCTAATGATATTTGTGCTTCTTAACCTTCTTGGACACCTTGAAAGCTGTCTCATTTGGTTATGCATTCTCTTTTACTATGCTCATCTCATAAGCTATGAGAGTACCAAGTAGTTGGTCCATTGTGAGACTTTTCATATCAAACATCTCTTTAATGGTTGAGATTTTTGCATTAAATATCATAGGAAGAGATCTTAAGATCTTTTCAACAAGTACATCCTATTTGATGGCTTCACCAAGTCCTCTAATCATGTTGTTCACCTAATCAAATCTAATGAAATATTTTTCTATGCTTTCCTCTTCACTCATTTTTAATATTTCAAACTTCATTAAGAATATTTGAAGTTTGGCCTGCTTGAATTTATCATCTCCTTCATGACTCTGATTGAGCTTGACCCATACTTCCTTAGCAGACTTATAATTCATAACATTTACAAGTTCATATTTAATAAGGCCACACAGAATCGCATTCCCAAATTTCGCACTATTTTCATACACATATTTACCATCTGCATTTGTGGGAAGGACATCAAGGGAAATATAATCTACCCGCACAAAACTCCGAATATCTACCCATAGGGACATGAGATAGGCTTCCACTAACTTTCAATAAGGCGTAGTTTGTCCCATCAAAGACTGGTATCTTACTTGAGTAAGCATCCTGACTCTTTTGTCTAGACATAATTCCTTATTGATGTACCTTCCAATGGTGAAACTGTTACTTAAGGAAACTTGGTTTTGATACAAATTGTTGAAATAATGAATTACTAAGAGGGGTGGGGGGGGGAGAGAGGGGGTGGGTGGGGGAATTATTAATTCGTGATATTTCTAAACTTCAAGCTCAATTATTCATTTCTTTTTAAGTATTCTGCTAGTTACATGTGAGAGCATTCATACTACAATATATATTACAACAAGGTAAACCATTCAAATGTACACAACATATATCAAATGAGAAACACACACACACATTGACATAGGTATTTTACGTGGAAACCCAAAGGGAGAAAACCACCAATTTGTTTGTTATTATGATGTAAATTAAGCACCTACTTAATTACATAAAGTTTTTTGTGAGCACCCACTCACATGAGGCCCCAACCCCCTAAGATAACAAGCCACTACTTTCCAATAGGCACCAAAATTTTATGAATGCAAGCCACTACCTATTCTAGCCATTGTTATAGTTTTCATACAATTTTCAGACTAAAAACAAAGGACTATACTAAAGTATAAAAATATGAACTTGATCAGTTGCTCCACACACAACACTTTCCCTTTTGCTTTGCAATCCTCCTTTGCTCTGCACACTTCACTACTCAAGCATCTATGATCTCGACCCTCAGTTTCTCTGAGTGATAGTTAGCTCTCGAATCCCATATTCATTCTTCTCACAGACACAAACATGTAGCTCCTCACTCTCTTCACGCTGCTCTCCACACTCTAACTCACAACAATGTTGTATTCCCCACTTTGCATAACTACAATCCACTGTTTGTTCCTTTTCTGCACAAGGAATGATGTAGTCCCTGCTATTTTCAAATTGCTTGAAAGCGTGCACCATCATGGCTACCCATGCTGTTGTTGCATCAAATTTCCTGACCTCTGCAACCACATTAAACTTTAGGAATGGGCTTCGTTCACTTTACCATTGCTTCTACATTACATCTCACAATGGGCACTTGATCATTTCTCCATGCTGATAATTAATTCATAGTCAAAACTGTGTGCTCTAGTAAGGCTCTCCATTCTTCTTATTTCCCATGGATCTCAAATTACAATTCAACATGGTTCTCCTTACTGTAATTAGCGCTTTTGCACTTAGCAAACTTTTACATTTAATTATTCAATAATGTGCAAGAAAGCTCAAACATGGCTGTTATGGGGTTAATTGCTACCTTTGTAAAACATGGTCATTTTTGTCTATGTCTTGTTCTTTCGACAGTCATCAACGACTCCATTTAAACATCTATGCAATCATGGACCTTTTTGTTCTTGAGCCAACATTTCTTTACAATCACCATAAAACCAATGGCACCAACCCTATTGTGCACATTTACTCAGTTGCCAACTCATTTTAATGCTCATAGGTGCTAAGCTCTTAACCAACTGCAGAGCCATCCATGCTTGCATATAACTTATAGTGAATATCCAAATTGGTAGATCTTCCAAATATGGAAAAATATCCCCATAGCTACCAAATCATTCATATCCATAGGTGTTAAGCATACGACTCTCATCCTTCCTGTCTCAACACCTATTTCATTGAAATAATCCCCAAAAGGCCCTGGGTTACCTTAAAATGCGAGACCACCACAAAACTGCTCATGGGAGCCTCTTCACCTTTAATCCCTAAGAGCTTATTCTACTTGTATTCGTCCTTCTGTGCCCTCTATCACATGACACCCACAGGACCAGGTCTAAGCGCCTATCACTAGCTCATGACTCCTTTTACCTTGATGCTTGTATCCTGACAAGAACTTTGTGCGCCCTTTTGTTTCCTCCAGGATGAGACTTATAGGATTCAGTGTCCAGTGGAACCCCCCCACTACACGCACTAGCCAATCAAAGGCCCTCCTTGGATGATATCTCTAGCTGATTTTTCTTGGCACTTAGTATCCTTTTAAAACCTCTAGGGTCAATCCCCATGGATGATGTGTTCCAATGGGTTTTCCCGATGCATTTTCCATTGGCTTGTGCTCTAACATAACCATGTCCACTCGATGCCTAGTCAACCAGATGGTTCTGCCTGTGTGCCTTTCTAATCCTTTCGGCGTAGCCCTTTTGGGATGACATCATCCTTACTTCATCAACCTGATGTGGTGCCTCCTGAGTGGTGACACATGTCACTAGGATTTGGCCCATTAGACCACCCAAAAATGCCAAATCTACCACATCTCCCCATGTACTGACATCATGCTGACGCCACTTCAACCAATAAAATGCTGCCATGTTCCTGTCAGAGAGAAGACATAAAAATGGTCCTAGGCCTTGTGTTTTGCAGTGATTTCCTTTGTTAAATTTTCATAAGGGTCCTAAACTTTTTATACCGTTGTGCTCAACGAACCCTCCAGGGTACTCCCACCGGGCTTGTGTGTCAAGTGGGCCTTCTGCTAGCCAATGAAGGAGATCTTCACTGCTGCTATAAGAGTCCAACGTGTCCTGATGCCTGCCTCCCAACACTTTTGCTGCATGAACACTTAAAAACCTCCGGGTTCATGCCGTCGAGCCTTCTTTGCTGGGCCAGGTTGTAGGCATGCTTTGCCTATGGCCAATGAAACAAGCTCTTGCTTCAACACTATCTGTCCATGTCCACCCGATGCTTCCCTTAGAAACTCTGTTAGTAGCTCCACTAGCTCTATCCAACTACCAAACTAAAATTGTTCCAAAGGGTCCTCTAGCTACTTTTGGCACTACAACTTTGACTTCGGAGGACAAGACTTTGACTGTTGATAAATTTCGATCGAGGAGGCCATTTGTAGACTTGAATATAGCGTTGAAAATCTCTTTCTGAGCACTATCTAATTTTTCCATCTCTAGAAGTATCTAAGTTGATCTCTTGAGACAAACTATCCTCCAAATCCTGGGACTCCCATCCATATTCATCATATTGTGGCTTCTCAAGTAAGCCAACTACTATGATGATTATCTACAAGAGACAACAACAACTATGGGACTCCCCCTGAGACCAATTCTAGAGTACACCAATTCCAACACATAAATGCCACCAGCCATTCAGGAAATGCCAACCGCCTAACACTGCATTTTCTCCATTGATTCTAAGCCCCCCCTCCTAATGGAGAAATATGTTTTCTACTACATCTAACATGGTTATAAATGAATCATACTATGCTTTTCCAAGAAGCTTTATGAAGATGTCATCCACATTATCACTGGTATTACAATAAATAAAAGTAATTTCTTTAGACTACATATGAAAAAATGATATTGTATGTCAATATGTTTTGATATTGCATGGTACACATGATTATTGGCCAATTTGATGGAGCTTTGATTATCACACTTGATGATTGTAGACATTTTTTTTTCTTCTCCAACATATTTAAGAATTCACCGCAACCAAACTGATTCATATGTGGCACCACATAACACTTTATATTCAACTCCAGTTGATGATAAATAAACAATTGATTGTTTCTTGTTTCTCCATGCCACGAACCCAAATCTGATGCTGAATGCATATCTTGAAGTTGATATTTTGTCATCATGATTCCCAACTCAATATAAATCATAATAAACTTCCTACTCAACATCAAAAGCATCAATATATTTAATACCATAATCAATAGTCCCCTTAAGGTACTAGAGAACCCCCTTAGCTTCTTTCTAATGGATTTCAAGAGGCTTGGCCATGAACTGACTCAACATGCTGACATAATATTCAATATCTGGCATGTTTGTAGGGATACAGTTCAAATTTCCTACTAACTGATGATACAATGTGCCATTCACCTCTCCTGAGCCGTCATCACTATAGAATTTGACATTATGTTCTAAACGTATCAACGTTTCTTTACACTGATCCATTTTGAACATTTTGAGTAGCTCTCTGATATATTTACTCTGTGTAACCATATTTTTTCCAACTTCTCTCCATACCCCAAGACCTAAAAAATAATGCAATTCACCAAGGTATTTCATTTCAAACACATATGACATATACCCTTTAACTTCATCAATCAATTTACAAGCATTTCTTGTTATTATAAGATCATCAACATATAGGGAAATCAAAACAACATGCCCCTTTTGATATGTTTTGATATAGAAATTAGGATCACTTTGAATTTTCATAAAACCCTTCTAAAGAAAGAAAGAATCAATATTTTCATACCATGACCTTAGTGCCTATTTCAACCCATATAATTCTTTCTCTAAGTTACAAACTAGATGTTCCTATCCCTTTTAAACAAACCCTTTTGGTTGTGTAAGATATACTTCTTATTTTAATTCCCCATTCAAAAAGGCATATTTAACATATAATTGATGAAGTTTCCATTTATGTTTTGTAGCTAAAGCAATCATCAATCTAATTATATTTAACTTAGCTACTGGTGCAAAAGTTTCATCATAATCAATTCCCTCCTTTTATGAATAACCTTTAGCAACCAATCTAGCTTTATATTTATCCACACTCCCATCAACTTTAAATTTGAGTTTGAACAACCATTTTCATCCTATGGGTACTTTATTTTTAGGCAATTTAGTTAATTCCCAAGTATCATTTCTTATTATTAAATCATATTCTTCCTTCATTACATTTCTCCATTCCACATGTTCATTAGATTCTTTAAAGTTCAAATATTTTATGATGTTCAACACTTTAGTCATCAAAGCATAATATTTGTACCTTACAGGTGGCTAAATCTAGCATGATGATCTTCTTGGGAGTTCACTACTCTCGTTCCATCTCCTACTTTGTGGTGATCCATTTTCTCCTCTGTGTGTGCTTTCACTGCTTGAGGTGTCCATATCACTAGATTCATTCTCTTGTTTCTTCTAAGTTATTCTTCAACTTCTTCTTGGGCATCATCAAGGTCATGAGGAATATGCCATGCATTGTAGTGGTCACCCCTATGGCCTTTAGTTGCATTCTCATGGAAAAATACATCTCTACTTGCAAAGAATTTATGTGAACAGGGATCAAACATTTCATATGCCTTACGATCAAAATAATACCCAATAAAGATACACTTGATGGCTTTGGCATCAAGTTTCCTCCTATCCTCTTTTAGAACATGAGTGGAGGATTTACTTCCAAATATTCTCAAATGATTTACTACTGGTTTATATCCATGAAGATATTCAAATGGAGTCTTATGATTCAAAATTTTTGTTGGACTTTTATTTTTTAAATAGACAACAGTACTAATAGCTTCAACCCGAAAATCATTAGAAATATTTTTACCTTTCATCATAGTTCTTTCACATTCCACCAAGGTCCTATTCTTCCTCTTAGCTACTCCATTCTATTGTGGAGTATGTGGCATCGTGTACTTTTGTATCATGGGGGCTTCACTCAATAAACCTCGAATATATCATGTGTGTTCATGGCATAATAATCAATACCCCTAATTTGACGACATGTTGGAAAATACCTCTAAAAATCACATTATTTAACCCCCTACCAATATGAACCCAATACACCTTCCAAATTAAAAACACCATTAATTTCACTAGATATTGTAGGTATCCATTTTTTCATTAGCATTTTTTATACCCCTTTATATTTTTTCATTAGCTTTGAGCTCCATTTTTTAGACCTGCCAATATAAAAACCCTTTACCCCCTAATATATGTTCAATATACTATGTCATTTTTTCCTCAATATATATCCCCCAATATGAACTCACATGGTATGGTATTGCTCCCGTAGTGATACCCTTGTGTTTTGTATGATTCCATGGTCTTTGTAATATTTAAAAATCCTCCCAATCTTTATTCCTCCCTTGATCAAATCAAAGGATTTTGATGTATTTTCCTATTTGCTTTTCCACCAAGTTTTTAAACTCTTTAAAATATTCAAATACATCACTATTTTTTCTCATAAAGTAAATCCATGTATATTTTGTACAATTATCAGTGAACATAAAAAAAACAATATGCTCCTGCTAATGATCTAGTCTGCATAGGCCCACACACATCTGTATGCACTAGTTCCAAAACATCCATTTTTCTGTTATCTATATTAGTAGGGAATTCCTCCCTATGCATTTTCCCTAATTCACATCCTTCACATGAATAATATTTGTTCTTTAATAATGGGAGTTCCTCTACCACTTTTTGTTTTCGCTGTAGCAAAAAATCATGATAATTGAGGTGGCCATACCTTTGGTGCCGAAGAGTTTCTGCTGTGATAGTTGAATACATCAATGTTGGATTATTTTTTCTTGTCACATTAAGCTTATATAAGGCTCCAACTCTCACACCTATAGCAACAAATTTGAAGTGATCTTGCATATCTTTCACCAAACAATGTGACTACACAAACTTTACCTGCAAATTCTAGTCTGTTATGGTAGAAAAAAAATCATATTCTTTTTTATGGCAAGTACATACATCACATTATGAACATGTTTAACACCTCCATTTGGTAATGTTACAGGCACATCACCATACCCTTTGATCTGGTGTGTGGACGATCATCCCAAATATATATGTTTTCACCATTATTTATTTCATGGAGGTTTTCAAACCAATGTTTGTTATATGCCATGTGAATAGAGGCTTTAGAGTCTACATACCATGCATTTGAATAATCACTCTCGGAAGGCAGTGCAAAATTTCAAACAAATAATCTAAGTTTCATAAAATCATTATTTATATCTTCTCCTCCTTCAAAAAAATGACTTGTATGCCTTCTACTTTTATGTTTTGATTCATCATACTTTCTTTTAAAACAATCTCTAGAATGATGCCCAGGCTTGCCACAATAATAACATTTCATTCTAGTATCACTTTTTAAAGGTGGCATACCTTATTGAGGCTTCATATAAGATGGTTTTCCAAATGATGACCTTCTTTTTGGTGGCTTTCCTCCTTTGCTTCCTTCCCATGGCTTTCCTTTGGAAGATTGTTTTCCCTTCGCCATCAATGCCAAATTTGAATTTTGAGGCCTTATATTTTTTCACCTTTCTTCCTCCTATATTAATATACTTTCCAATTCATCAAAAGTAGGAGATTTATCCCTTGCTACAAGACATTTAATAAACATCTAAAATTCCATTTAAAGTAGTGGTTACAAGATCAATGTTAGATACTGATTCTCCTATGTCTCCCAACTTATCCTTTAAATATTTAATTCTTGAAATAAAATTATCAATAGTTTCATTTTCTTCCATCTTAATGGAGAGGAGATTAAATTTAAAGGAGAGAAAATGATTTGTATTTTTAGACTCATACATATCCTTAAGTGTATTCCACATCTCATTAGAGGTATTTCAATCACAAATATGGGGAATGATATTATCTTTTACAAACATTCTTAACTACACCTTTTCCTTACTCTCCCAATCTTGAATTGATGCTACTGTTGCACCTACAGCCGTATTTGTCTTCACTTCATCTCCACTTGCTATTGAACACAAATTGTAGCCTTCCATTAAAGTTTGCAACTTAAACTTTCAATTTATTAGCTTGATTTAAATATGTTTCTACAAGTGGATTAGCCATTTTGGAATTTTCTCCAACTTTACACAATAATTATCAACTAAATCACCAAAATATTTGCACAGTTGCGTAAAAATTTGGAGGATAAAATAATTTACAATCAATTATATGAAACACCTCACTAATAAACACCTACCCAAAATTACCCATAGTCGATTTATAGCTTACTAGCCCACACATCTACTTTATCTCAACAGTCATGTATGAGATTCCTTTTAAATTCTTGTTCGATGGGGGTGCTGGAATATATAGTAATTTTCTTTGACAATCACGCTGCCTTCACACGATGATTATGCTACTAATTTATATAGCCACAAATACCACAAAACTTTGAAGGGCTTAACTCTTTTGAATATACAGAGCATGACTATCTAGGATACACACAACATGCAACACAAACTGGTGTGCCTCTCCTAACAACAAATAAACACACAACATACTCAACCACTTCACAAACTCAATCAACTCCCACCCGTGCTCTGATGCCAACACAAAAATAATGAAGGAGAATGTATGGAAGAAATGTGTAGCTGTCAGGTGAGGCTAGCTCAACTTGAGACTTCTTGCTCACACACATAACTTGATTCATTCAACCAAAACATTCATTGCATATATAATAATACAACGTAGTTGACCAGTTGGAACTGCTTCCTAACAAATAGGATCTAAAACTAAATAAGACACCACAATCTTAATGTAACACAAACAACAGCTAATAATGAAATAATTTAAAATATACTACATTTATCCATTAATTCTAAATCAAAATTATGAACTTTACATTCATGTCGGCCATCATGTTCACTTCATGAACTACCAATAACCCACTATTTTTTTGTCAAGGTTGTTTTGGTGATATTTAATATCTTTATGCTTAATTTTATCTTAGGCAATGCAACAACATGAAGATGATTAGTAGGCATGTTTATTCATAATAATGGAGACATTATATTATTATTTATGCATATTTATATTGCCATACTGTATGTGTTTATGTTCACAACTCAAAGGGTTGGAAATATATATTTTTTAGATGAAACCATTGAAGTGTCATTACACATATGTGATTGAAGGTTGGAGAACACAAGTGTACTAGAACAAGAACATTCAATTTATTTATGTGTTTCTCTCTTTTTTTTTTTTTTTTTCTAATTTTTTTTAATGTTTTTGGAATTTGTTTTGATGATTGGTTAAAATCAAGAATATAAATAATTTACTTTCATAAATAATTAGGTGGATAGGCATATCCATTTTAGAATAGGGTGTGCAAAATTTTAATTTAATTATCAATAATTATTAGGTGGATGGTAGAGATTCAATTTTCATAGAATAATTTTAGTAGTATACATAAATCAAAGGTTGAGATTTATTTACAGAGTAGTTATGCATTTTTTCCCTTTTAATTAAATTCATTAATTGAAAAAATGAGAGATAACAAGTGCTATATGAAACGAGTTATGGGTTTTTTGTGCATGTGGTATTGCTATACAATGAAATTGACCCATGGTATTGTAACAAAACATATTTACAAATTAAGAATCTCCATAATCAAGTGAAAGTAAATCTCATGGTTAAGAATCTTGTTACATGTTTTTTTTTAAATGTATATATCTTTAATTTAAATGTTAATTCTTTTTATCATTAATAATTTTTTTTTTTTGGGTGAATTGATACTCTATTACTAAGAAAACAATTTTGCATAGATCACAAATTTGATCAAAGAGGGTACAAATCACCTCATCATACTTCCACTTACGCCCATAAAAAGACTCCTATGATCATAAAACATAAAGATCAAGGTCAGAGATGCCCTGCCTATCTACTCAACTATTCTAGTCATAAATACAGTCAATATTTCCCATAGAGGGTTGTCAGCTATAACTAACAAACAAAAAAACGTCCACCAAAAAACCATATAAGATATGGAACCATAAAAAAAAAACACTATGAATGGTGCACTGATAGACAACTAGAGACTAAAGGGCCACATCTGTACTTAACAAAATGCCAAATATAGCTAAAAGACATGAAAAGAACCCATCGAAGGAGGCCCCGAACCACCATACACATCCAAAAAACACATAGGTGTCGCATCCAACCACTATTAGATAACACAAGTTATAAAGGAAATAAACATAGTCCAAATAAAGCATGTTAGAGCCATCACATAAAACACAGAGCTACGACCAATCTACACTACCATAGTATGAAGACCAAAAGGATATCAAGAACCTTGCTTAAAACAAAACGAGATGCACCAGAAGATCTCAAAAGTGCACCAACCACCATCCATGCTCATTGGTCATTTTTAGAAGATGAGATATCTGCTAGAACCCTCACATTGGAGCTAGGAGGATCCATCAAGTCCCCAATATTTGAGTCATAGGAAATATGGCTCTCCACATGTGCTAGATGGGAGTCAATCTTATCTAGGAAGAACCTCTGATTCCTAAGCATCGTCTTGACATCCTCGAGTGAAGCAAATATATTATATTTCTTCACTTGTTTGTTCCTTAATACCAGGCCCAATAAGGTCTTCATTTTCCAATGAAGAGCCAACGTGTTTAAATACTACTTCCTCCTACCCCTGGTGTGCCTAGGGTCTGGAACCCAGGCTAAAATGTCCTCTAAAATCTCAGAATTAGAAGGGATTGCATTTCCTCCCTTGCTTTGGACTTGAGCTCACAAATTTCCACATGAGTATCAGGCATAAATACATTGAAATATATGGTTGCTTGGTCATGGGAAATGAGTCTTGCCCCTCATTCCCTTGGATGAACCCTACCACCTCCTCCCCTTCTACAACTTATTTTTTGTCTAGATGGCATCACAAAGTCTGAGGAATGAGACTTGTTATCCGTGCTATTTCCTATACCCTGCAAAAGAACAAAATGTTTGACTCAACCCATCTTCTATAATACCATGGAACTAACAAACCAACTCGTCAAAGTAACACCAAACAAAATAATTAGCCTTAAGAAAGAACCACCATAAATGGAAAAGGATAAGACTTCTCCACCCAGGGTCCCTTCACCCTTAACCATTTAACAAGAAAGGAACAACATAACGACTAGAAAAATTCAACACCCAAGAGAGTAAAACTAGACACCAAATTCCATCAACAAACACTTGACTTTCCATGTAAATAAACCAACATAGGTGGACCATCACAAATCCTCCCAACTACAACTTGAAATCCCCAATGCCAAACTAAACAAGCACTCCCAACGATATCCCCAGACCAAATAAGAAGATTCATACACAAGAAATTGGACTCAAAACACTTATGGCTAGAGCCTCTACTATGTCTAAAAAGGGGAACCAAGAAAATCAGAGATGTAACCTAAGAGAGCACAATACACTTAAATTTTTATGAATCCAATAGGATCTCTTAGGTAGAGACTTCCACCAACCATGAATAAAACTGGGCTTTGTAGACACCTTAAATAACCAGACCTTGTTTACACTTAACAACATGAATTCCTTTCTAATCATCAAAACTCACCACTAAACACAACACCAATATTCTCATGCATGCCAATTGCATAGAGAAATCACTCCAGGAGGCCGAGGACCTTATCTTGGCTCCCTTCTGCTTAGTGCAAATAATCTTTCCGTCCATTGAAACCCATAAATAAACCACAAGCTAATTGTAACAATGCATGCTCATGCAAGACACATCATCCCTCATTAATTCTTGCTACATACTCAAAGGTGCTGGGCGCATCATTGAAGGCTCCATTCCATATGAAATTACACCCCCATCGAGGATCATCACATCTCTATCCAACAATGTATTAAGGTCCTTTGTCCAATCATACACCACTAGAGGGGGCCAACATGTGTCAGCACCCACCTCCCTGCCTTGACTTCCAAGGTTGGAAAAGAATTCTGCTACCTTGTTGCTTATATTTCTAGAGTGGTGAACAATGATATATTCCAGATGACTGATCAAGCTCTGGATGCCATGAACCAAAATCTCCAGTCTCCAACTCTTTGCTATTTTTTCTGGGGCTTGGCTGTATATCAACTTTTGAAGATGATTTATAACTACAACAAGTCTCCATCTATTTGGATAGATCTGTAACCCTCCATGATTGCAATTTGTAGGCCACACACTAATGCCTGAAACTCCACCACATTATTTCTTGTGGATGCATAACTTTGAGCAAACACCCATAGAGCTTTGGAGCTACAATCTTTAAATACTCCTCCCAGATCCGCAAATCGAAGATTCCCTTTTGATGCTTCATTAGAATTTAATTTAATAAATCCATTCAGAGGCAGAGAAAGACTATTTGCCAATTGTTTACTAATTCCAAGTGGCAAAATTTTTTGAGCACGCATACCATATCTCATATGTGTATGGACAAACATTTAACATATGCTTCATTGTATCTTGCTCAGCCTCACAAAGACAACATAAGGATGAACCGTGGATTCCCTTCCTCCTAATTCGCTTGCTATCAGACAAAGGAAATGCCTCAATTTTGGCCAAATTTTTCTGGACCAAACCGATTGCTAGATTGGATCTTTCTTGAGCTCTTTGTGCCATGCCATTAGCGTATACGCCTCTTTGAGAGAGAACACACTAATGGGTTTATATCCCCATCTAAGCTTGTCCTGATCATGAGCTTTAAAAATTTTCCTCTCTAAGACCTCCTCCATTAACTTTTCCCATGACATCTTTGAATGATTTTCTATCCAATCCCCCTTAGTTTTCTAGGGTCACCACATAGATGTTCCTTGGTCTTATTTCCAAAAATCAGCTACCTTAAGTCCACCCCTTTTAGTGGTATAAATTTCTATCTCCTTCAACTATGGTCGGTCATTTAATCTTGTGAGATGCTGCCATGAATCCTCCCAAAATAAGGCCATATCTCCTCTCCTTATCTCCCAAAATGCTTCATCTTTAATTATGTTTCTATTCCCCTGTGCCCACATCTAAATGGGCGAGCTAGGGCAACATCTATATTCCCGAAAGTGAACTGCTTGAGATTATTGAGGGTTCTATTTCCTTGCCCAAATTTTTTCCACAACTCAATACCACCCATCACCCATCTCCACCACAATTTGGCCCCTAATGCATCAATAAGGGTTTCAGGATCCCTAACACTAGACCCCTACCATTTTGGGCAAACATAGTTTCTCCCAAGCCATCAAAGCCCATTTCTTTACTTTATTCGCCCCTTTCCATAGAAAATTTCTCTAATTCATAGTGATTTCCTTAGAAACCACCTTTGGCATAGGCACCACTGCCATTTGTTATAAAGGGATGGCTTGCAACACCGATTTCATGAGCACTGCCCTACTTGCCAAGTTCAAAGCTCTAAAGACTAGTTATTTACTTTAAAAGTTAATTTCTTTAAAATTTCCTGCCAACAAGAGGACTTGTTCCAGTTCAGAGCTACTTGAACTCCAAATATTTAATTTCTTTAAAATTTCCTACCAACAAGAAGACTTATTCGGGCGCTTGCACCTCAAATATTTAGAAGGAATTAATACTAATAATTATTATTTTAAATGAAGTTTTTATTATAATTATTTATAGGGGTGACTAAATTGAAATTTTAAAAGGAATTAATACTAATAATTATTATTTTAAATAAAGTTTTTATTATAATTGTTTATAGGGGCGACTAAATTGATTATCACTGTGTTATGATTTATTATATAAATTGCGAGATTCAAAATTCAAAGACTTATTCGGGTTTAGCGCTGCTTGCACCCCAAATATTTAGAAAGAATTAATACTAATAATTATTATTTTAAATGAAGTTTTTATTATAATAATTTATAGAGGTGATTGAATTGATTATCACTTCGTCATGACTTATTATATAAATTGTGAGATTCAAAATTCAATTTTCCTAGTTAGTATTTTACCCATACAAACAAATATTATTATATAATTTTAATTAACATTAATATAATATTAAAATTGATAATTATTATTATCATTTAATTTGATTGGGTCTCTTTGTTGTATGTGGTTACTAAATACTTTTGTAGGAAATAGCTACGATTATAATTTTTTAATTAGTACTATTATGAACATTAACATTGATAATCAATATTATCACTTTAATTTGATTGGGTTTTTTTCTTGGAGTTATTTTTAATGAGATTTTTTGGAATTTTTCATGTGATTTTTCCGGTCTAATTTCTCTAAAAACCAACATATTTAAAGTGTCATACGGTTTTTTAAATTATAGTAAAAAAAACCAATTTCCCCAGATTCCAATACCATAAAATCCAAAAAAACAACTCCCTCTTTATTTATACGGTGTTACTTAACAAAAGTTTATGTCGGCGGCCATGATGATTTCTACGTGCAATATTAATAACGAGCATTAACTTACACATTTCAATTTAAGAAGTTTATTTACGCAGTTCAGTTCTAGAAGTCTATTCAACCATTTTCTTGTTTTCTACTTGTTTTCTCCGTGCAATATTAATAACGAGTATTAACAACTTACACATTTCAATTTAAGAAGTTTATTTAAGCAGTTCAGTTCTAGAAGTCTATTCAAGCAATTTTCTTGTCCAATGCAATTTCGCTTATATTTATTGTCTTCGTATTTTCACTTTTTTCTCAGATGTTGCAGAGGGGATGATCAGTAGGTGTAGATATCATTAAGACTACTATTTTTCTCTGAATTCAGGCTCGTGATTTATATTTCAGGAAAATATTTTCGGTAAAACCACATTCAAAAGAATCTTGTCAATAGCTTTGTAAGACCACCATTCACAATGGTTCAGATTGTTTCGCTAATGTTTATTGTCTTCATATTTCTTGCTTTCATGTCACATGCTGCAGCGACTGCAAGAGAATTTATAGTCATGGATGCTATTAATACATGTTCAAAGCACGACATTACAGTGACTCGGGCCCGCAAAACCATTGCCAAACGGTATACCAGCATTTTCTGTACGAGTTGTGAATACGTGCGTCACTGGGTGTGCAATGGCAGATATACATTTAAATTGCGGTTCATTCGCCTCGGCCAGAATCATAAACCCTAAAATATTCAAGCGCTTAGCACACAACGACTGCCTGGTAAACGAGGGTAAACCTCTGGAGGTGGGAAACATTGTATCATTTACATATGCCAACTCTTTTCGCTATCCAATAAAGCTGTCTTCATTCAGCTGCATTCAGTGATTGGCATGCATTTACTATTACTAATAACATGGTTACATGTATATTAATTTGAGAATTCATAAAGTTAGAAGTTAATATTATAATAATATCTATAAGTAAGAACTTATTATAAGAATATGGTTCATTATGTTTAGTAGAAATTAGTAACAATTACTTACTCTCGAAATTATGTGGATTGTAGATTTTGGAAATATTTCTAAATCTTACAATGAAAAGAAGAGAGTTCAATTATTTTATTTCTTGTAATGATCCGATTCCAAAATATTTTCAAAATCTGAAATAGACATAGACATAGCTAAAAATATTTCCAAAATTTGTAATAGACATAGACATAACTAAATCTACAATCTACATAAAAATGCATCTTAGTTAAACTAACCATCTTAAATAACTCCAATTAATCATGATAATATTAATGCATTAATAAGATGCCTCCTATTTATCTCAACCCCTTGAAATAATTAACCATAATAATAATAATAATATTAATGCATTATTTCTAGATGGATCTTTGTATATCTTTTTTGATATTTTGCATTTCTTCCTTATTTTCATTCATCTTCTTTTCCATTTCTCTTGATAAATCCACCATTTTCAACATACAACCATCTATTTCATCAACTTTCTTCTCCAATTTAAATAGCCTAAATTCTAAGTCTTCGCTTTCTTCATGAGTCAAAGATAATTTTAGGCAAGTTTAATTAGTGTAGTAGATTTCTTTGAAGCATGTTGGAAAATAATAATAATACTCTTCTTTATCACAACATTCAGTGGCTAAAAAAATGGATCTTCTAGTCAATAGTTAGGTCACATATAAGTTACATACCTTTAAAATCTTAATTTGGAGAATATCTAAAAGACTTAAGATTTTCTTGATATATCTTTAAGATTTGAGCTCTTTTGGATTTGAAACTTTGGTTTGTAATATCTTGATATGTCTTTTATGCAATTCAAAAGCATGACCAAAATTTGATGTGCCAAAACATTCTGATTTTTGTTCCCTTCCCACAAACAAAATTTTATACCATATCATGTGTAAAATTATGAAAGAAATAAAAAATTGATGATAAACTTAATTTTAAGTTGGAATCATGAGATTGTAGTATGAGATTGTCCCCAAAAAAACATAGATGTTGTCTTTGATACAATGAAGAGGTTTTAGAATTTCATCTAAAGAATGTTGGTATTGCTCTTATAGAAATGGTGGAGATCAAATTAGGTAAAGTTTGTTAGTAGTGTTTAACAAAAGTAATGAACTTAGGTAAATTTTGTTAGTAGTGTTTAACAAAAGTAATGAACTTATGGAAATGTTCCTCACGTGAATTACAAGGCCACGTAGATAGAGGAATGCGACAGATGGTGACAAACTATTTCCAATTTTTAATTGCTGGTATTTGCTAAGTGACGACTCTGCTTACTGGTATTGGTGGTAGTAAAACTCTGCTTCTCCATAACACTGACTCGCTAATCATCTACTTCTTGCTGTAATTGCAGGTGAGGCTTCCTGTGTCATTCATCCGTTTTACCCAATGATATTTGAAGGCAGGTTGGAAAGTAATAAAGTAAATAAATCCAATGATATTGTATGTATGTATTGTTTTTCATAAGAGTGCGCATACTGGTTAAGAGCATGTGTTTCCTCTTAAGAGGTTATATGTTCAAAATTAGAGGGGGTAGAGTATGTATGTCTTAGTAGACTTAGGAGTCAAATTACAAACAAGGGGTCTCATGGGTCCTTGTTGCACAAACAAAGGGGTCTCATACACTAATTTGGTATCTCGCTTGGTCATGACCTTAAAATTAGATAATAATAATAATTGTATGTATATATGTATGGATTGTATAGAAAGATGGTAGGAAAGATGGAACCAAAAATGTGAAATTAAATTAAAATTTTTTAAGTAAGATAAAATTGGAAGTAAAATAATTATACTCATTTTAAAATAAAAAGTTTTCTCAAAGTAATTTATTAGTTGCAGGAAGTTATTTTCTTAATGGATTCAAAGAAAAACATTGATGTATACATTTATAAGAAAAAAGTTATGTAAATAATATTATGAAGATTTATATATCCATGAAGGTTAACTTTTCAAATGGATTTCATAATTACAATGGTGCAAATATACGTATCATATTTATTATTTTAAGAAATTAAAGATAATAAATGGATCTTCTTTGGGAAGATTGTGGAACCAATTTCATCATGAAAGGTGTTTATTAGGAGTAGGAGCTAAATATATTTAGAAAGTTGATATAAATGATGATATACCAATCTAGATTTACGTAACTCTAGATTATGGGTCAAGAGAGATCAAATATTTAGAGGTGAAAACTTTATTTTTGGAGTGTAGAACTTGATTTGATTTACTTTTTTTTTTATTATCTATTTGTTTAAGGATTTAAAGCTATGACTTGTGAATAACACTTAGATTGAGAATAGAAATTTCATAAATTTGAATTTGACCATTATATATAAAGCTTGTAGGATCTTTTTCTGCATTAGGTTGTTAAAAAGCTTTGTAGTGAGCCTATGACTTTAGATTTTGTTTTGATTTTTATGAGAAGGCTTCACCATTGATTTACATGTTTTGTTTTCTGTTAAAATGCTTTGTGGTGGCTGTACATTAAGTTTTCTTGGCCTAATCTAACCTTGTCATTCTCTTCTTTAACCTAGTTTGTGTTGAAAGTTTGAATAGTTTGTGGGTCTTGGATGATTTAAGTGGTTTGTGTGTTTGTTTCTCTAGATTTGGATGATAATGTTTGTAGATGTTACATTCTTTGTATTGTATTCCTATATGTATATGTAATTGTATTTTTTTTGATGAATAAGGAATACATCTTATCAAGAATTAATTTGTAGTTTGCAATAAAATTGATTGCACTCATCTATTTCATAATTAATTCTTAATAATGTCCTTCTACATATTACTAAATATATCTTGAGGAGTATTATTAATAATTTACCTCGAGTAAGTTACTGCTAAAAATAATTTATTTCTTTGTAAATTTTTGAAATAATTCATTTCTTTCACAAATATTTTGATGGATTTTTTCTATTCATAATATGTTTTGCAAAGTCAAAAAATAATTTATTTTTGAAGTTTTTAATGAGTGGCCAAGTTTATGAACTCTTTATCTTATCTACTTATTCAGACATTTATAATAGATTTGAAGGGTTAAGAACTATTATAGACAAGTTTTGAGACAGAAACTCACGCATGTAGGGTTGTTAAGAGTTTGATAGATAATTAGTGCATGGATTTAGTATGAAAATTATTTTCATGTTCGGATTTCTAATTGAGTCATTTTTGTAAAATGAATTAATAGATATTTTTATTTTATTACATCCCCATTTTTGATATGCTTAAAAATGGATCTTGAATAGCAGTTTGATGATTTTTTTTTGAGAGACAGTTTATTTTTGAATGTTTATAAATATATGTTTTCCTCTAATAAATATTTTGAATATATAGCAGTATGCACTATATTTTAATATTTTATATTGATTAAAATTTAGATCAAGTAAAAGACAAATGATAAATGAGAAAATATGTTAAAATTTCAATTAAAATGATAAATAAAATATCCCAAAATATTAAATTATGCAAATCATTTTTTCACATTAAGACTTGTTTATTCAATTTCATTGAATGAATTCATGTCAGACTGCTTCTTATTTTATGTGAAAATAAAACTATAAATTATTATGATGTAGTTTAAGGACATTTTAATTTTAATTCGTATATATTCATTCATTTTTGTAAAATTTCATCTTGTACGTTTTATTATATCATATTAGCAAGATACCACAATTATGAACGATATCAACCAAAATTTGTTGAAATTATTCACAATGGAAATTTGATTGTGAAATTCAAATATCCAAAGTCTATAAAATCTAAAAATCTAACTGATGCCGTTTTGAGAAAATTGGGAGCTCCCGGATGTTCCCTAACTTCGATTTGGGAAAACATTTCATAAAATGCCTTCAGAAAATATGTATTTATGTTAGTTAGTTTGGATACGGGAAAAAATTTAAGGACCATCCTCAAAATATCTAGATGTTAGTATTTGAATGTTTTTAGATATGGAATATTTCGCAAATTTTAATTTGGGAAAACGCTTAATGCTTATTTATTAATTTTTTTCTACAAAATTTGACTTAGTTTTTCTATTTGATCAATATTATACATGTGTATTTGGATATATTTTTTTTAAATACATTTTTTGAAAGTTTATGATTGATGTTAAATTTCACTGAATTTTGAGTAATTTCACAGAAATTTGGAAGTTTGCAAATCTATAATTTTTATATCACATGTTGAAATTTTTATAATACACTAGAACTAGTTCCAAGGGTTAGCTCAATTGGTCAAGTCCTCGTTGTTAAGTACCTTACTGATCGTGAGGTGACAGGGTCAATTCTCCTCGACGCCTTTGGGGTTAGGCCTTGCTAGTTTGGCCAACGGGCTATAAAGGATTCCCTTTGGGGTTGATCTGCCTAGATTTTACTATGGGAAAGAAAACACACACACTGGAACCTCGAATATCGGGAGGTTCATAAACTTGAAAATCCAAATGACATTTTTTGAGAAAATCCTGATATTTCAAATTAAGGAGATTATGTGACTTTTTGGGAAAGTATGGATGTTCACTCATTATTCTAGAAACAATTTATGCAATGCAAATTTGACTAAATATTTTAAGCAATGTACTCAAAATATCTAGATATTTGTTTTCGAATTTTCTACCTATAAAATATTTTGCCATTCTTAATCCAAAAAAAGTGTAATGGCTATTTATTGAATATTTAGGATATCTAGATCCATTTTTTCCATTTTGCATTATTGTTAGTCTATGATTTTAGGATATCTATATCCACTTTTTCCAATGCCGCATTGTAACAAAGATTGTCTCAATATGAAAATCATCCATGGCCAACCAGGGTCTAACATCACATTGTGTCAAATATTTTCAACCACCATCAACCATCGTTAATCATTCTCAACCATGGTCCAACGTAGCGTTGTGACAAAGTTTGGATCAATATGAAAATCAACCATAGTCAACCATCGTCAATCATGGTCAAACATTTCCAACCATGGTCAACCATGGTCCAACGTTGCATTATGGAAAATATTGGTCAATCGTGGTCAACCATGTTTGTTTTAGGGTTTATAATATTTATCTTAGGGTTTATATACCTTTGGTTTGCAATATTAATCCCTTGGGTTTAATATTATTCCCTTAGGTTTTTAGTATTAATCCCTTGGGTTTATTAGTGCCTTGGGTTTATAATATCATTCCCATGGGTTTATTAATCCAAGGGTTCATATTCCTAGGGTATAATATTATTGATAGGGTTTATAATATTATTCCTAGGGTTATAATCCATTGGGTTTATAATATTAATCCCTTGGGTTTATTAATCCATTTGGTTTTTAGTATTAATCCCTTGGGCTTATTAATCTCTTAGGTTTATAATAATCCCAATATGGGTTTGTGACAATGATTTTCTCAATATGGAAAGAAATCATGGTCAACTATGGTCAACTATGGTCAACCATGGTGCAATGTCACATTGTGACAGATTGTCTCATATGAAAATCAACGATGTCAACCATGGCCCAACATCACATTGTGACAAAGATTATCTGATGGTCCAATGTCGCATTGTGACAAAGATTGTCTCAATATGAAAATCAATCATGGTCAACCATGGTTCAACATCGCATTATGACAAAAATGATCTCAATATGAAAATCAATCATGATCTACCATGTTTCAACATCGCATTGTGACAAATATTGTCTCGATATGAAAATCAACCATAGTCAATCATGTTTGTTTTAGGGCTTGTATTATTTATTTTAAGGTTTATATTCCTTGGGTTTACAATATTAATCTCTTGGGTTTAATATTATTCCCTTGGGTTTTTAGTATTAATCCCTTGAGTTTATTACTGCCTTGGGTTTATAATATCAATCCCTTCGGTTTATTAATCTAAGGGTTGATATTCTAAGAGTATAATATTATTGATAGGTTTTATAATATTAATCCTAGGAATATGAATATAAATCCCTTGTGTTTATAATCCTTTGGGTTTATATTATATTACTAATCTCTTGGGTTTAATATTGTTCCCTTGGGTTTTAGTATTAATCCCTTGGGTTTATAATACCAATCCCTTCGATTTATTAATCTAAGGGTATAATATTATTGATAGATTTTATAATATTAATCTTAGGAATATGAATATAAATCCCTTGTGTTTATAATCCTTTGGGTTTATATTATAAATTCCTTAGGTTTATTAATCCCTTGGGTTTAGTATTGTTCCTTTGAGCTTTTAGTATCAAACCCTTGGGTTTATTGGTGCCTTAGGTTTATAATATCAATCTGTTGTGTTTATTAATCTAAGGGTTCATATACCTAGGGTATAATATTAATAATAGGGTTTATAATATTAATCCTAGGTTTAATATAAATCCATTGGGTTTATAATATAAATTCCTTGGGTTTATAATATAATAATCACTTACATTTATAATATTAATCCCTTGCGTTTATAATATTAATCCCACTGGGATTATAAAGCCAAGAGAATAATATTAAACTCTAGGAATATGAATTCTTAAATTAGTAAACCCAAGGGATTGATCTTGTAAACCTAAGGGAATAATAAATCTAAGGGAATAATATTAAACCCCAAGAATATTTATGCTTGGGTTTGTAATATTAATATTCTCTTAGTTTTTTTATATTAATCTCAAGGGTTTTTTAATATTAATGTGTTGGGTTTATTGATTTCTTAGGTTTGTAATATTAATAATCCCTTGCATTTTTAATATTAATTCCTTTGGTTTATTATTATTCCCTTGGATTTTCAATATTTATTCCTTGGGTTTATAATATTAATAATCCTTTGGGTTTATGATTCCTTGACTTTATAATCTTTGAGTTTTTGATATTAATCTTAGATTTGATATATTAATATATTAATTTAGCATATTAAGTTTATAATATAGCATATATTAAGTTGATGCCTACGACATATATCAACCACATTTATTAATTTGGTTGTGCTAGTAATAATCTATTGATGAGTATTTTATAATTCTCGACCTTCTGTTGCAAATCGTGCTTCGCCCAAGTTAGATTTCTCCAATGGCCTAAATGTTCCATATATTCGATTCTTTATAATATTCTATTGATGAGTATTTTATAATTCTCGACCTTCCATTGCAAATCATGCTTCGCTTGAGTTAGATTTCTCCAATGGCCTGAATGTTCCACATATTTGATCCCGTGTGGAAGTTTATGCGATAGAATAGTCTTTATACCTATATTTATTTCGGTTTGGTTATAAACGATACTTTATTTTATTAATTAAATATTTAATTTTTTAATTTTCAAAAATTACATGTCAACTTAACAATGAGCACCTTCTGGTTGTAAAATGCGTCTATAGACACAATTACATTATAATAAACAAAAACATTAATTAAACTTATTGTGTTTTAAAGAATGAAAAATAACTAATTAAAACCTCTAAAAACTTTAAAAGAGATAGAAATTCAATTGTATTTTAAGTTGCAAAAATTCTAATCCCCTAACAAACAATTTTTTATATGAGATAAGACATAATCACTCATTTTCTTATATGAGATAGAACATGGTCACTAATATAAATAATATAGTGATACAATCCATCATGAAGATTCTAAAATTAGATAGTAATTATCCCATTCAAGCCAAAGCATGAAACCCCAATCACTAGCCAAAATGATATGCTTTTATATGAAAATTAATTTGGAAACTGAACCTTCAAAGCTAATACATAGGCAAACATGGTTTCATAAGAAAATTAAAAAATTAAGAAAATGATCCCAAACCAAATTACTTTTAATACAAAGTGGAATGCAAATGATCTTTATGACATTTTGGCCAAGCCACGCGGAATTAAAATTCATCCTCAAATTAAAACAGTGTGTATACCAAATTCTTTAACTCTTTATGTTGAGCCTACTCTCTTTCATTGTGTTTGCCACATTTCACCCCATGATGGAAATAGTTACTAGTTTTGTTAACAAAATATTTTTTATTAGGACCTTGTATGGATTATGAAAATCAGCTAGATAGATATATATATAAAATTTGATTTATAAATATGTTTAAACTTTTATTATATTTTTTAATTAAGAATTTATTCTAATAATATCTTAGTAATTGTAATAAGTTAAAATTTTAAAGCTATCGTTTATTTTATGCGAATCATTGTCTTTTAATGTCAATAACTTAAAATTTTAAAGTTATCATTTATTTCATACTAATTATTATTTTTTAAGGTTAATATGTTAAAATTTTAAAATTCATCATTTATTTTATGTTTTATCATTTTAACTTGTAATTTTGTAAATTTTTGTCTTTTAATGTTAATAATGTAAAATTTTAAAGTTATCATTTATTTCATACTGATTATTATTTTTTCAAGTTAATATGTTAAAATTTTAAAATTTATCATTTATTTTATTCTTGATCATTTTAACTTGTAATTTTGTAAATTTTAATAGGTTTTTCAGATATAAATTTATTATATGAAAGATACATATTATAAATGTTTTTTAATTTGTAATTTTGTAAATTTTAATAGGTTTTTAAGTTATAAATTTATTATATGAAAGATACATATTATAAATGTTCTTAAAACAATAATAAGTACATCAAAATCAAACTTACATTTTAAATCTAGTTTTTTTTTTTTTTTTTTTTCACAAAGTCTATTGTTACCATCCATGGTGTTGTAAAATTAATCTCCACAAATGCTCTCTTAAGAGAAATGGCTACTGTAGGTGCAGGTTAGTGTGGGACATGTTAACAAACAATTGTGATTCCATAGAGCTAAGATGAGTTAGACTTACAAGAAAATTTGATAAAGAATCACAATATTTGAATATCATAATGTTAGTTATTCTTTTGGAATTTCTTTCAAAGGCTTGTTGTTGCTTAGGTTTATGTTGAATAATTTAATACAATTGTAAATCTCTTTAGAAATAGATTACCTCATAATATATTTCCACTATGCAACTAAGTAAGCTTTGCAAACTCTCTCATCTCTAATGGAATGTTATGAACCTTGTGCCTTAAAAATGATAAGTAACCAATAAATATCCTATTTGATAGAGAAACCTCCTTTTACGATGAATAAAATGTGCAAGACAAGATTTGATGATCCTAAGACTAGGTCCTCTTAGTGTATATATAGGACAAAAGCGATCCCGGAGGATCTTGTTAGTCCAATGTATCCAAAGAGTTCAGGTCATCTTCAGCTTCATCAGCATCGCCAGTGTTCGTCAGTGTCCAGTGTTGGTTTAAGTCTTCATGGTGTTTCTATTATAGTTCTAGTTGATGTCACAATATGACAATTTGTTGTAAATGGATTATTTTCTTAATAAGGTGACAACCCTAAATGGGGACCTAACACAATGTAATAAGCCTAAACCTAGCACTAAAGCTATGGTGTAAAACCCTAATGCATAAACCTATGCACTAAAACCATTGCTACAAACCCACTCTTGAACTTTATTATATAAAAATATGCAATACAAATCATACACCACAGCCCTAACTGCGTGGAGAAGTCTGTAACGGAACCGCCATACGTGAACACCGCTTGGGTGACCATAGTCAGCCTTCACCGCAGTGAAGAACAGACTTAACCATCGGCAGAGGGAGACAATTTTCACATGCAAAGTCGGGGCCGCACCGTTAGCCAGAACCGCCGGAGGGTGACTGTGGAGGTGGTAGTTTGTGGTTAGACCGCGTATTCACATGCTGATAGCAAACTAATCCTGCGCCGTTACCTAACTGTAAGCGGATTTGTCATAACCTAAGTTCTATTTTGGGTTTTTTTGTTGGTTTTTCATAAATTCTAATCCTATCACCATGTAAATGTCACAATGTGATAATTTCGAGGCCAACAAACTGTTAATGCAACCCATTTATGCCTATCTGAGCCTGAGGGGTCTCAAATGAACTTATTTCACTATAGAGTCAACCTTTTGTTCATAGTGAAGGGGGAGAGAGTGATTTTGAGTTTCGTAAGTAGATGCTGAGCTAGAGAGGTAGTTGTTATTTTCAATGTATCTTGGCCATCCGGAGGCAGAATTGGGAAACAAGATAGGCGTTGGAAAGGTAGGAGAGAGAGAGATTTCTGTTGACAGAGACTAGAATTGCCTAAGTTCACATTTAGTCTGGTGTTATTGCTGTGTAAAAGACCTCTTTTGATCAATCCTAATAAAGTGGACACCCATCTTGAAAGCAGACTCGAAGACGTAGTCCATTGGGGACGAGCTCTATAATCAATGTTTGCTATCTTCTATCTCTGTTATTACTACAAATTCATGCTTAATTATGTTTCTTAAGTTATTGATTAAGTGTTAAATCAACTGTTTTCCTTCAGTCTTCCACATTCAGCACTTAAGGTTAACGATCAATTCGCTGTTGGAAATTAATCCATTCTACTTTAGTTTTAATTTATGATCAATTTCAGATCATATAATTTGGTATCGGAGCAAGTTGCGTTTGTAGATTTTTTGCCAGTGAATGTTAACCAGGTCTAAGTCGCGACGTGGAGAAGGAACACTTCAAGAGTTTGATCTAGAGATTGGAAAGTGAAAATTCTCTCATAAATCGACAATGACAGGATCTGATGCAGGTGAAACTCTTGAAGAAAAGATGACCGAGGAACAATTTCAGAAACTGTTTTTGAGCATGCAACAGATGTTGGGAGAACTCTACAAAGATAAGAAGGTGAGAGATGCAACTTCTTCTTCAAAGACATCAAAGAAGGACAAGGGAAGATGCAAGGCCGATAAACCTCCTTCTCCCCCATCATCTCCATCATCATCATCTTCTTCTTCTTCCAATTTTGATTCTGAAACAGAAAAGAAACCTAAGAAATCATCTCTTTTGAAACTTGATGTAAAATTTTAGTTACCTATTTATGATGGCGAAATGAATCCTGAAAAGTTAGAAAACTAGATTAATGAGTTAGAAGTGTATTGTCGTATTCAGAACATTTCTGATGATAAAACAAAAATTCAGTTAGCTACACTTAGAATGGGGGGAACAACTTTAATCTAGCAGGAAAGTAAAACTCAAATGCATGTAAATTAGAAAGGTAAAGTCATCTCTTCGTGGTCTATGTTTTTAAAAGCTATCAGGAAACAATTCTATCCTTTGGGACACATGCAGCAAGCTGATATTGATTGGCAGCATTTGAGGCAAGGGAAGGGACATAATGTTCAGGAGTTTACTAAGGAGTTTAGGAAGAAAGCTTTGGTGCTTGGAATTCCATTGGATACACATGAAACTTTATTAAAGTACATTGGCAGTTTACATTCATATTTACAACATACATTATTGATGTTTAATCCTGATGAATTTGATGAAGTGTGTGTTCAAAACATATATATTGAATCAGGTGGCAGACCATTCAAGTTTTCACAGAAACCATCTAGACAGTTGGAAATCAAGGATTCCAAAGACAACAAGAGGAAGGGAAATTTGAAGGGAAAGAGATCAGCGACAACTCAAAAGGAAAGTGAAAGACCTACTTGTACTCATTGCCAGAGGATCGGACATGATGAGTCCAAATGTTGGAAACTTCACCCAGAACTTAGACCAAAGAAGTTCTAGAAGAAGAAAGGTGAAAATAAGGCTAATGCAGCAATCCAACAAGATTTGGGTTCCGACTCAGGTGATGAAGGTAAAATAACTGCAATGGTTTCAACAGGTAAAACTTCTGACACTGGTTCAAGTTCTAGTACTTCTGCATCTTCTTCAAACATAAATCATCTGAATGAGGATAAAAGGGTTGAATTATTTCATATAAGGATAACTTCTAAGCACAAGAAAATAGATACATTATTTGACAGTGGATCACAAGCAAATTTAATATCTGAAGATTTAGTTAAGAAATTGGGTTTGGAGACACATAATCATCCAAGACCATACCCACTAGGTTGGCTAAATAAAGAGACTCAGATTAATGTCACAAAGCAGTGTCAGTTAAAATTTTCGATAACAACTAATTACATTGATGAAGTGGATTTAGATTTGATTCCAGCAGACATATGTGGAGTAATGCTAGGAAGTCCTTATCTATATGATCATAATGCAATGTTTCATAGGAAAGAGCATAAATATCACCTTAAGAAATATGGGATTGAATATATTGTCAGGGCACATAAACTCAAATCAAACTTGGATTTAGTTTTAGTTAATCAAATGAAGCGATTAATAAGTTCAAGTAAGAGATATGTACTCGTGGTTGTAAAAGAACAACATAAAGATCAACATGATTCTTTTTCAAGTTGTGAATCTTAGTTTAAAGATAGATTGGTTAAAGTGGTAGATTCTTTTCAAAACCTATATAAAGAACCAAAACATCTTCCTTCTAAGTGAGAAATACAACATGAGATACAATTGATGTCTGATTCTCCTCTTCCTAATATCGGAATGTATCACATGTCTATTATAGAGAACGAAGAAATAAAGAAACAAATCCAGGAATTGATTGAAAAATGTTTTATTCTACCCAGTTCATCTCCATGTGGCTCACCCATAATTTTGGTTCCTAAGAAAGACAAGACATGGAGAATGTGTGTCGACTTTAGGGCCGTAAACAAAATCACAATAAAAAATAGGTATCCTCTTCCCAGGATAGATGATTTACTTGATCAACTAAAAAATGTTGTTTATTTCACTAAGTTATATTTAAGAAGTGGGTATCATCAAATTCGAATTTCAGAAAATGACACATGGAAAACTACATTCAAAACTAGGCAGGGATTATTTGAATGGTTAGTAATGTTGTTTGGTTATTGTAATGTGCCAACAACTTTCATGCAGGTTATGAATGATGTATTCTGCCTATACATTGATAAATTTGTCATAATCTACTTAGATAATATTTTGATTTTTAGTTCAAGTATGGAAGAGCATGTTAGGTATGTTAAAACATTTTTTTAAAGTGTTGCACAGGGAAAAATTATACCTTAAAATTTCCAAATGTGAGTTTGGG
Organism: Pinus tabuliformis; assembly: GCA_031772625.1. Classification (NCBI taxonomy): domain Eukaryota; kingdom Viridiplantae; phylum Streptophyta; class Pinopsida; order Pinales; family Pinaceae; genus Pinus; species Pinus tabuliformis. Next base: position 390,792,948 of record CM062808.1, on the reverse strand, counting down.
AAAACTTCACTGAATTATCTTGGTTACATAATTGGAGGAGGAAGTTTGAAAATAGATCTAGCTAAAATCAATGTGATTGTTAAGTGGCCAAGACCACAAAATGTGACTGAAGTTAGAAGTTTTATAGGTGCAACTCAGTATTGGAGGAAATTTAATGCTCAATTTTCTTTGATTGCATCACCATTACATGCTTTAACAGGGTCTAAAGTTCCCTTTTAGTGGGGAGGAAAACAACAAAAAGCTTTTGATACACTTAAGCATAAAATTTTCACAGCACCAATCTTAGCTTTACCAGATCTTCAACAGCCATTCAAAATTGAAACAAATGCCAGTGGTTATGCAATGGGTGCAGTCTTACTTCAATAATGGAAACCAATCTGTTTTCATTCTGAAACTTTTTCTAAGGAAGTAATGAATTATTCGACATATGATAAAGGACTATTTGCTTTGGTTGAAAGTGTTAAGAAATGGAAACATTATTTAATGGGTAAGGAAATAATGATTCGCACAGATCATCAACCACTTCAGTACCTTCAGTCTCAAACTAAGTTGCAACAATCTCATCATTACAGATGGATGGGATTTCTTTAGCAATTCCACTTAGTAATTAAGTACAAGAAAGATGTCACAAAAAAAGTAGCTGATATGTTGTCTAGACCATCTTTGAATGCTTCAGTAGTGTTGCAAAATAGTTCTTTAAAACATGAAAGTTATATAGAACAATATAATACAGATGCTGATTTCAAAGATATTTATGAATCACTAACTCATGGTGCTGAGGTGGAAGAAATCAATTATCATATTCATGATAGGTTATTATATCATCTGGATTAGTTGTGCATACCACAGATAGAAAGAGCGCATGTCATTCGGGAAGCACATTCTTCTTACATTTCAGGACATTTTGGAGTAAGAAAAACAATGGCACAAATTCAAAGGTATTGTTACTGGCCTCGCATGTATGAAATTGTTGTTAAGTACATTAAATGATGTGTGATATGTTCGACCAACAAACCAAGAAATTGAAAGATCGGTTTGTACATGCCACTTCCAGTTCCTTTGCAACCATGGGAGAACATTTCCATGGATTTTGTTGGAGGACTTCCTATGTCTAGGAGAGGGCATGATTACATGTATTTTGTGGTTGACAAATTCAGCAATATATGCATTCTTTTTCCTTGCAAAAAGCAAGTGACTATTGAACAGACTGCAAAGATCTTCTTCAAATAGGTATGGGTTCATTTTGGGTTACCTACTTCCATTATTTCTGATCGAGACACTCGTTTTGTAGGAGATTTTTGGTCCACATTGTGGGGACTCATGGACACAAAGCTGAAGAAGAGCACAAATTTTCATCCATAGACTAATGGACAGGCAGAAGTGGTGAACATAATAGTAATACATATTCTCGGTGGTTACTGCAGTAAACATCCTAAGTTATGGGATGAATATTTACCTTATGTGCAACATGCTTACAATCGAGCCTTACATTCTGCGACTAATCGATCGCCATTCAAAACATGTTTTGGGTATCTACCAAAGTCACCGATGGATTTCATGTTTGGTGAAAAAGATAAAGTGGGTGAACATGATGATGCAAACAAAGCAGTTAGGTTCATTCAATGGATACAACAGATACATGAAGTAGTGTAGGATCAGTTAGAGAAGAGTCAGACCAAGTACAAAATGTGCCATGACAAGCATTGAGTCGATCATAATTTTCAGGTCGACGATCAGGTATGGTTGTATATCAGTAAAGATAGGTTGAAAGGAGAAGGTAAGAAACTGAAACCTATCAGGTATGGCCCATTCAATATTGTGGAAAAGATTGGAAATAATGCATTTCGATTAAATTTACCTCCTTACATGCGTATTTACTTAGTTGTAAATGTGAAAAATCTGAAGTTGTATGAACCACCGATGGTCATGGATCCCGAGGAAGATACACAGATTTCGACCATTGATGATTTGGCACCTTAGTATATGAATGAGTTGTAGGAAGATACCATCTTGGATAGGAAGATCCGATCTTCAAGGTGTGGAGATGTTGAATATCTTTGAGTGGGACTCAAGGGAAGGAATTTGAGCAAAGCAAGGTGGATGGAGATCAGAAGAGTGAGGAAACTATACCCTCACCTGATATCTGCTTAAATCAAACTTTTGTGGTACAAAAGCTTTCAAGTGGAGAGGATTGATCTAGGAGTATCTTGTCAGTCCAGTGTATCAAGAGAGTTCAGGTCATCTTCAACTTCATCAACATCGCCAATGTTCATCAGTGTCTGGTGTTGGTTTAAGTCTTCATGGTGTTTCTATTATGGTTCTGGTTGATGTCACAATGTGACAATTTGTTGTAAATGGCTTATTTTCTTAATAAGGTGACAACCCTAAATGGGGACCTAACACAATGTAATAAGCCTAAACCTAACACTAAAGCTATGGTGTAAAACCCTAATGCTAGAACCTAATGCATAAACTATGCACTAAAACCATTGCTACAAACCCACACTCAAACTTTATTATATAAAAATATGCAATACAAATCATACACCACAACCCTAATCGCGTGGAGAAGACCATAGTGGGACCGCCATATGTGAACACCATTCGGGTGACCGTAATCAACCTTCACCGCAGCAAAGAACATACTTAACCGTCGGCAGAGGGAGACAATTGTCACATGGAAAGTTGGAAAGGCCGCACCATTATCTGGAACCACCAGAGGGTGTTACCGATCCATTTGGGCACATCACTCCCATCATTCAAATCAGTACCATTAGGGCTCATTAAACCCTAATTCAGTTGCTACATGCCCTAGACAAGTCACCATTTTGAATGCCTCCTTCCCTGAGCGTTCTTGGCCTGAAAACCTCTAGAATTGCCTCCTTGAGGGACCAGCGCAGCCTTGGACAGGGTTAAGTGTGCTTCAGTGTAGGTAGGCCCATGTCAAGGTTCTCTGCAGAGCACCTAGGCCCACTTTGACCTGCACTGGGTGAGATTGAGCGAAATTCACATAGGGTTCTGGGAATATTCTTATCCTCTAGAGTCATCTAGAAGATTCCCACACTTATCACCTCCTATGAGCTCGAAAATGGATGAGGAATGAGTTAAGTAACCTCCTACCCTATAATCCATTCCTCCATTGAAACTAACTCTAAGTATGGAAGGTAATTCAATACCCTCATATATGACAAAACCTCCTCCATCTGCCTATAAATTGAGCACTCATCTAAGTGATCATGGGCTGGACTTTGAGAATTTGTAAGGAGATACTATTGAAGTGAGAATTGAGATTGTAAGTGAGTAGTGTTATGCTACCGAAGTGCTGTGCTGTTGATGTGATGTTGATTGGAACCCAAGTTGGAAGAGTGACAATGGATCGGACTTCATGGTTGTAATTATTCCTTCTACTTAGTAAAGTTGTTTACACCTTTTTCCATATGCTTGTCTTGATATATGATGTTTATATGTGTGAATGTATCTGATTCCATTTACTTGTATTCAATAGATCTCTTGCTTTGATTGGTTCTCTGTCTTCTGTTTATGCTTGCAGGTACTTTTGGAGCAAGTTAAGTTCGAGAAGAAGCGACAGGAGTCAAACAAAGGAGACAAAAGGGAAGCGAAAGAACAAGTAGGTCCTTTTATTTCTTTGTATTATTTATCATTTATAGAAAAAGGATAAGCGCTTTAAATCTGTTGTTCTAGGTATAGCTACCTACCTAGGGAATTAGTATTTATCCGTAGATACCAAATTCCTCATAATAAATTAGCGACTCCACTCGGGAATGATCATCGTTTTGGGTAGTTTACCTTCATCTTAGTACACTCTAGTAGACCTTACTTACTTCCATTGATCCTCTTTTAGCCTTTTGCAGTGTTTTTTCTGTGAAAATTGTGCTTGTAAGCACCTAGGATGGCTTCTCTGGCACCAGCGTAGGCTTGGTCTAGAGACAGAGTGCTGCAGAGCACCCTTATCTTGAGGATAGTGCTCTGAAGCACACTGTCTCCCAGTCAAGGCTACGCTAATCCTCCTTAGGACAAAAATCCCTTCTTTGAGTTGATTTTTTTGCCAAATTTCCTTCTATTTCTGCTTGCTGAAAGGTCAATGATGCTTGTGTCTCTGAAATCAATTTGTGTTTCCTTTGCCAGCCCTACTTTGTCTTGATTGTTTAGTGTTTCTTAAATGATTTCTTTATCACTATCAATTCATTGTCAAAGTTAGTTTATATTCGATCAATATTTGTTCAAAAGAAAGTGTCGTAAAAGTCTTCTTTTCTTTCGAAACGGAACTGTCGTAAAGCATTCGTTCTTGCAAAAGGATTGATTGATTTTATGTGATTAGTTTCGTTTTTTTCGTCACAACATTAAGGGAATTGAAAAGAAAAACTTGCATTGTGCATTGAAAGAGTTTGTGTGTGCTCATAGGAATAGTTTAGGGAAATTGCATTAGATTGTGCTCTTTGCTCTTTGATTGAAAGAAATCTGATTGCTCTATCCCTATTAGCTAAGGTTTTTCATTGTCAAAATTGAATGAAAAGAATGCTTATCATATTAGTTGCATTCTAGGAATTGAAAATACATCACGTGGTGAACCTTGAAAGGAAAATTCTTAATCAAGATCAACTTAAAATTAACATCAATTAACCTAATGGAGCATTGTCACCTAACGCAAAACATTTAGAGGTTCTAGGCTAGAGACATGTTCCGGCGTCGTAAAACATAGCAGCTGTCGCTAACTTGTCTACGATACATTCTGAGTGTGATACCTCATTCCACGTACGTGAGTATATCGTAGCTCATCCACGTACCTTTAGGTATATAGGGCGGTGTTATAGTACGTAAAGTATATGGGAATGTTCTCACTATGCGGTTTCGCATTAGACATCGCTAATATGGATTGGGCCTCCACGTACTTTCAGGTATATATGGGAGGAAAACACTAGGGTGCTATCCATCCTTAGGTAACTGAGTCGGTCGCCTTGTACACTGTGATACGCCGAACACAAAATTCGGGGAGATTTCATGCCCGTACTTCTCGGTTCGCCGGGAGGTATTCTGCAGTTCACAGTTTCTTGGTAATCCTTTTTCCTAGATCTTCCATCTTTTGTTTTGTTATGTTATTTTGATTAAAATAAAATTAATTGACCACGGATAACATCCTCCACGCTCGCTCCTTAGTTGATCTTAGGTTGACATATCTGGAGTCCATCGATCAAGGAATTCCTTTTGATGGGAATCCTAGTCCTTGTCCTCCTTTTGGAAATATTGGTGCTCCTTATATGGCTACATTATCCCTTCCGGGAGTTAACATTGGCTTGCTAGTATGGTTGTTTTCAACCTTCTTGGTTCAAAATGTCATGAGTTCTCCACAATCGAGTACTCCTCCAACTGGACAAAATCAACCTCTAGTTGATCCCAAAGTTGACCCTTTACCTTCTTTGTTGGTTGTTTCTTCCTCCCCTTCTTCCTCTTCATCTGGTGAAAGTATTGATACTAGAAATCAGGTGGCTAAGAAGAAGAAGAAAGGGAAGAAGAATAAGAAGAAGCCAATTTAACAGGGGGGAAACCAAGAAACCATTGCTTCGAATGCAACTTCTGATGAGAAATGATCCCATAAGCCTCACAAAGTTCGACATCCAAGCAAACTTTTCACGAGAGACCATCTTCTTTGAAATTGTCTTGGTATTCCTCAGATCTTAGAAAAGAATGGTCTTGTCGTTCACATCATCCTGTGCCAATCAAATTCTAGAGATCATGCTAATGACACACCATCAAATAATGGTAGTAAAGTTCATGGAAAGAAGGGTAAAGTTATGTTTCCCTGTAAGTTATGTGAAGGGAATCACCCTATTCACCTTTGTCCCTATCTGGATGAAGCCAAAAAAGTATTGGATAACCGTCCTGCTTCTCTGCAGTGACTTCCCTCTGGTTATAGGAGACTCTCCCTTAATCCTTCACTAGTTGATGAAGTTACTGACCCAAATCAACTGTCCGTCAAACCCACTCTCTCTGAATGTGAATCCCATGAGTCTATACCTGACCAATCATAGGTTGAGGAAACAGTTGACTTGATTTCACCTTTAGTTAATCGTAGCTTTCCTGTAGAGAGTGAGTATGATACCACTCAGGTTCTTTTCATTTCTTCAGATTCCAATGAGCTTGGAAGCAACCCTCTTGTTCCATCAAGACAGGAGGAAAATCCTCCTGTTCTCGTAACTCAAGGGGATAATTCTCTCGTTTATACGGTACCCCCTCCAAGTAGTCTGGTAACTTCCTTTGATTGGAATCGACTGGCAAGATGTCGTCTTCATCCTTATGTGCCTTTCCAAATCATAGTACAGGTTTGTAATATGATTGTACTTGGCACTATCATAGATGAAGGTGCATATGTGAGTATCCTTTCCTCCACTACTTGGCAAGCGCTCGGTTCACCATCACTTGTGCCTATTACCCAGAATCTATTGGATTTTAACAGAGGACTAGTTAACCATTAGGGATCCTTCCTCAGTTGCCTATTACTTTGGGAGGAAAAACTGTTTATCTCAATGTGATGGTAGTCCCAGGCCCCTTAGATTACAATTTACTTCTTGGGAGCGACTATGTTTATGACATGGGAGCTATTGTTTCAACACTCTTTCGAGTGACGTGTTTCCCGCATGAAGGCATAATTGTCACTGTTGACCAACTTTCATTTCCCAATCCAAATATGGCTTCTAGTCAACCATCTTCCCTAAATGGTCCTTTTGTACCAATAGTATCTTCTCCACCACGGGTCAATTATGTGGCAACCCATTCCATGCCTACATCAACTAACGATCAATTCTGTGATGTTGTGCAAAATGTACTAGGGGTATTGGAACTAGATCTCTCTAATGGATTCCTTGCTACGTATCCCTTCCAGAGCATTGTTCTCCCATCTAATGAGAACCTCTTGGAAGTCATGACCTCTTATGGGTCGTGAACAAGGAATATGAGGATAGTTCTTTGTCTTGTGTCAACCTCATTAAAAAATGAAACAAGGAAGACGAGCATAGTTCCTTGTCTTGTGTTAAGCTCGTTAAAAAATGAAACAAGGAAGATGAGTATAATTCCTGGTCTTGTGTCAACCACGTTAAAAAAATGAAACAAGGAATATGAGGATAGTTCTTTTACTATGTCAATCTCATTAAAAAATGAAACAGGTCCCATGAGCATAGTTCCTTGTCTTGTGTCAAGCTCGTTAAAAAATGAAACAAGGAATTTGAGTAGATTTCCTTGTCTTGTGTCAAGCTCATTAAAAAAAGAAATAAGGTCCCCTAGAGAAAAGTTCCATTTCGAGTCTTTGATAAGATCTTGTAAAATCACAGTCAAGTCTTTCACTTGATCTAGTATATCATTCCATCCACCTCATAGCCACGAGTAGTCTACATAGGTGAATGTAATGAAGCTTGGGGGGCATGCACCTAGAATCAAGTCATCATGCTGGGGGCATGTAAACCAATTTCAAGCATAGTTTTTTCATGGTTCAAGCTTGTGTAAAAATGAAACCAAATCCAAGCATAGTTTTTCATTTCAAGCTTGTGTAAACATGAAACTGAATCCAAGCATAGTTCCCTATGGTTCAAGCTTGTGTAAAAATGAACCCATTTTCATTTTAACCCTCGTGATTGCCATTTTATCAGCCTACTCCATCAGATGAGCCTTGGTTTTTTTCCTTCCATCGTCATTATCTGCTTGGCCGATCATACACTTTCACTTGGTTGTTTTACCCTTTTTTAGGAACAGTTGCAATGAGTGGTCTTATTAGCCAGCCTCTTCACATAAATCAACATGTTTTGAGAAGTTCCAACATCATCGGAACCAGTTTCTATCCTAGACACCACTCGTTCCTCAAAGTGGAGTCCTCTTTAAGCTCTTTTCAGACTCTCTAAATATGAAAAGATTGCCAAGTGCTTGTCCTTTTCAGCTCGTTAATGGATTGGAAACGACATCTACTTAGTATAAGTTTAACCCTTTTTCGGGCTGAGATAGATTATTTACGAAAAAGGAATACGTTGACCGAACATGGTCAATAGGTTCTCTCTTGTATTGTTTTACGCTTTTTCGGACTTGAGAGACAAATATACGAAAAAGAACTTGTGGAGTTTTCTTTTTGTCCCTTTTCAAACTCTCTAAACATGAAAAGGACTGAGTTATCATTGTCGTTAGACTCGTTAAAACATCAAATAGTGACAAACTTGTCCATCATGACAAGATTGAGTTTCACCTTCGCTAGGCTTGTTAAAACATCACATAGCGATGGATTCACCCGAAGGGTGGAATTATACAACAAGCATATGTTATCCTCCTCAATCTTGATAAAAATAAAGAGGTACTGGTCAGTAATGACTGGGGAAAATGGAAAAAGGGGTAAGCCACTTTATGCCAGGAGGTCACTCTTGAACATGACACTTTCGCTTCATCATTGTGACTACATGGGTTGGGTTATCTACTTTATGGTCATCATACCTTGGTCTATCATACCATCCATTACTTTTTGTTTTGGGTCAATGCTGCCAATTCATTTAGTGTCGCCGACATGTTCAAGAGAAGTCACTCAGTTAAAATTCATCCTTTGCAATACTCATAAACCTTCATTTTCATGATCGCCATTCCTGAACCTTGTGTCGTCAGTCAAATTCCATCTCCAAAATCATTACACTCATTTCGTGTTGTTGATGTGGGATACATCAAGGCCCTCTTGCGATGAGTCGCTTCTTGTCGACATCAACACATTATCCAAGAAGTTGACTTAGAAACACCCCTTCAGTACCTTGAGGCTTGCATACATCAATGGCAGGTTTCTTGTTTCCAGCAATAGGTTGACATCACTGGCCTTCGACCGAAAGACTTTGTATGGTGTTCGACATCAAAACATCCATTCACACTGTGCAAAATGTATTGTAGTACCTTGAGGATCATTATCATTATCGATGATTTATCTCGCATATGTTAACAACTTACATCATTGGCTGGTAATCAGATGATGTCTTCCCATGTTAGACTTCAGATCACATATTCACATGGTTAGACTCGTACTTGAGAAAAAAATTGAACGAGATAGAATACCCTGGATCTAGTTTCATCCACCCGGGCTGCGGTTTCAGGAAATGTACCAAATCATCCGTACGATGGCTTTACATTGATGGTCATCCCATCATGGGTCTATATATGTAGATGACTGTCTATTTACTTATGATGAAATTTTATATACTGAGCATGGCTATGCCTTCCCTCAGCGATTCATGAGAAAAAATCAAATTATCATGATATCATGTGTTGTAATCGATGTAGGTCACCAACCACTTCAAAACATCCTCATCACATCGTAAAGAATATCACTCGACATCATTATTTTTGACTTCATAATTTAGGGGGCAGTTGTTACAGATCCATTTGGGCCCATCACTCCCATCATTCAGATCAGTACCATTAGGGCTCATCAACCCTAATTCAGTTGCTACATGCCCTAGACAAGTCACCATTTTGAATTCCTCCTTCCCTGAGAGTTCTTGGCTTGAAACCCTCTAGAATTGCCTCCTTGAGGGACCATCACAGCCTTGGACAAGGGTAAGTTCACTTTAGTGCAGGTAGGCCCATGTCAGGGTGCTCTGCAGATCAACTGGGCCTACTTTGACCTGCACTGGGTGAGATTGAGTGAAATTCAGATAGGGTTCTGGGAATATTCTTATCCTTTGGAGTTATCTAGAAGATTCCCACACTTGTCACCTCCTATGAGCTCGAAAATGGATGAGGAATGAGTTAAGTAACCTCCTATCCTCTCATCCCTTCCTCCATGGAAACTAACTCTAAGTATGGAAGGCCATTCAATACCCTCATTTATGACAAAACTTCCTCCATCTGCCTATAAATTGAGCACTCATCTAAGTGATCAGGGGCTAGACTTTGAGAATTTGTAAGGAGATACTATTGAAGTGAGAATTGAGATTGTAAGTGAGTAGTGTTATGCTACCAGAGTGCTGTGATATTGATGTGATGTTGGTTGGAACCCAAGCTAGAAGAGTGACAATGGATCGGACTTCATGGTTGTAATTCTTCCTTCTACTTAATAAAGTTGTTTACACCTTTTTCCATATGCTTATCTTGATATATGATGTTTATATGTGTGAATGTATCTAATTCCATTTACTTGTATTCGATAGATCTCTTGCTTTGATTGGTTCTCTGTCTTCTATTTATGCTTGCAGGTACTTTTGGAGTGAGTTAAGTTCGAGAAGGAGAAATAGGAGTCAAACAAAGGAGACAAAAGGAAAGCGAAAGAACAAGTAGGTCCTTTGATTCCTTTGTCTTATTTATCATTTATAGAAAAAGGATAAGCACTTTAAATATGTTGTTCTAGGTATAGCTACCTACCTAGGGAATTAGTATTTATCCATAGATACCAAATTCCTCATAACAGAGGGAGACCACGGAGGTGGCAGTTTGTGGTTAGACCACCTGTTCACATGCTGACACCCAACCAATCCCACGTCGTTACCCAACCACAAGCAGATTTGTCATAACCTAAATTCTATTTTGGGTTTTTTTTGTTGGTTTTGCATAAATTCTAATCCTATCATCATGTAAATCTCACCATGTGATAAGTCTGAGGCCAAAAAACTGTTAATGCAACCCATTCATGCCTATCTAAGCCTGAGGGGTCTCGAATGAATCTATTTCACTATAAAGTCAACCTTTTGTTCATAGTGAAGGGGGAGAGAGTGAGTTTGAGTTCTGTAAGCAGATGCTGAGCCAAAGAGGCAGTTGTTGTTTTTAGTGTATCTTGGCCATCCAGAGGCGGAATTGGGAACCAAGATAGGTGTTGGAAAGCTAGGAGAGAGAGATTTCTATTGACAGAGACTAAAAGTGCCTACGTGCACATTCAGTCTGGTTTTTTTCCTGTGTAAAATACCTCTTTCGATCAATCCTAATAGAGCGGACGCCCATCTTGAAAGTAGAATCAGAGACGTAGTCCATCAGGGAAGAACTCCGTAATCAATGTTTGCTATCTTCTATCTCTATTCTTACTGCAAATTCATGCTTAATTATGTTTCTTAAGTTATTGATTAAGTCTTAAATCAACTACTTTCCTTCAACCTTCCATATTCAACATTTAAGGTTAACGATCAATTTACTGTTGGAAATTAATCCATTCTACTTCAATTTTAGTTTATGATCGATTTTAGATCAAGCCTACATAACAATATAATAATAGAAATGTAATTAGGAATCAATATATAGGGCTTAATAAAGGGTTTTAAGGTTACATGGTCCTTATATAGGGTTTAACTTGTCCTCCTCCTTCAAAGAAGTCTTATTCTCAACTCTTGAGTATTTGTAGGTGTTTTTAGATGAACAACTCCTCTTCCCATCTCACTTATTGGACTAGTAGGTTCTTCCGTTTGATGAGGTACTTAGTAATTGCTCGATATTTCAGTTTCCTAGTCCTTGTTTAGGGTTCTAGTATAATTTATACTTCTTCATTAATCTATGGTTGAATAGTTTAGAATGAGATATTGTCATCAATTACCTTCTTTAACTAAAGCATGGAAAGCTGGATGCACTTGTGAATATGGAGGAAACTAAAATTTGTAACTCATACTTTCAATCATTTGCAACACATTATAGGAGCCATAATACCTCGACACTAATTTATTTTTCTTTTTTTTTTGTTGATTATGGGACATTTTTTTATATGGTTATAGTATTAAAAATACCCAAGAACCCACTTAAAATTCCCTTTCATTGTGATGTTGATCTTCTTGTTGTTTCATCATATTTTGTGCTATAATTAAGTTTTCTTTCAATAGTTTGCGAATCTCTTATAGGTTCCATATGTGGTCTTCTATTGCTTGTGTCTTTATATTCCCTTTCAAATGTGATGTGATGTAAGGAGGACGATATCCATAAATTTCCATAAACATTGACATGTTTGATGAAGTATGGAAGGATTTGTTCTACCATGATTCTACCACAGGAAAAAAATTGAACCATTGTGTATGTTTATCAAATGCAAAGTAACGTAGATATCCTTCGAAATGTTTATACACAATATTAGTTTTCCCATCAAATTGAGAATGGTAAGAAGATTTGTGATCCAATTGAGTACCCAAACAAGAAAAAAATTTAGTCTAAATATTTCAAGTGAGAATTGGATCTCTGTTAAGTAGCTTTTTGTATTATTTCCATGAATTCTTATGCCACTATACTTTCTTTAAATTGATGATAAAGATAACAAAACTTGGCATACTTTGTCATTTGATCTACCAATACCATAATGACACTCTTTCTTTTAGATTTGGGTAAACCTATAATAAAATTCATAGAAATTTCTTCTCAATTTTGGTATGGTATGGCTCATGGTTGAAGGAGACCTAGGGTTTGGATTGTCCCTCCCTTATTTTGTTGGCATACCACAAATTTTGCCACAAAATTTTGCACATCTACTTTAAGACCTTCCCAAAAATATATCTACCAATTAGGGAGGATACATCTACCAAACCAAGCTTGTCCCTCAAATATACAAGCTTCTTGTTTGGAAGTGACTTCCTCAATATATCAACTACCTGATCATAAATGGATATGTATTGTAGCTTCAACACACCATTTTGTACTAGCTCTCGGATATAGTGATACTTCTTGTTTATATGCTTTGTCTTTCCATGAAACACTGGATATTCAAACAAACATATATAATTGGTATTATCATAACGTATCACTGTAAGGTTCATCGGTCCTTCAAACATATTGGATAAGAACTTCCTCAACCATATTGATTCTCTTCTTACTTCATAGGCTACAACATATTCAACTTCAACACTACTCAAAGAAATTGAGTCTTTCTTTGATCCAGGTGGATATTGGTGGCCACCTGCCTATTCCACCTAGACCTCTAGTCAGTTTCACCTGTTTCCTTATTTATTTCAACATTTACTATTTGTAGCAGTTTTTCGGGTCCTAAAATTCTTGATCAGTTATGACCCCCTAAATGGCATGAGCCTACCACAAATATTGTAGTAATTGAAGAGACCTTTCCAAAAAGGTATCGTACGCATGAAATAGAGATAATATGACCAAGTTAGAACCTCGAGATGTTGGCTTCCCAACTAACCCCAATAGGGACCATGAACTCTTAGCGTCCCATCTCCTGGGGTTAGGGTTTTCCATTGTTGTTCAAAAATAAATAGGCCCTTGAGTAGGGAAAAAATTAAGGATGGAAATTTATCTTAAAGTTTAGAAACCTTGGCGAATCCCACTAGTCCATAATATGAAATCTATAAAATGTTTAGAGATATTTTTGTAAAAATATTCAAATTTATAATATTTTTATATAGTCTATATATAATTTTTTGGCGATTTTTAGGGTAAAATAATTTCATTCTATAAAATTTGGGCGAATCATTTTTACAAAAAAATAGAAATTAACGATTTTTTTTGTTGTTGGAAAAAGTATAGAAAATTATCCCATGGGCGAATATTAGCCCCTAAAATTTTTCCTGCCCTTGAGCCTCATTGTAACACAATTTAGAGGCATTTAATTGCCACATCTCTTCTAAGAGATAAGCTGCCATCGCTTGAGCTAGTTTATTTCCATTCTGTTTGTAAGCATATTTCAGTATTATGATATTGATGAAATGAAGTTTTATTTCTGCTACATCTCTGTATTTATGGTTTTATATATAATTTGTTGCGTTCTTGTTTAAGTTTGGATTAGTGTTATCAGAGTGGTTTTCTCTTTATTTGTTTTTCTTTTCATGTCCCCAACGAGGTCAGGGTATAAGGAGTTAGGGATCAATCTGGTTGAAACGTTGCAAGCCTAGTCTCGCAAACCCTGACGACCTCTTATGGCAGTAGAAAATAAAGATGAGGGGGCAGGAAGTCTTATCAAAATATTTCTCAAGGAAATCCTCGAGCAACAGAGGAACACGATGATGGATAACTTTGCCCGGATCCTTCAATAACTACCCACAAGCGACACATCTTCATCCAACAACTACTCTGGAGGCGCCACTCCTTTTAAGGTACAAGTTACATTTGACATTCCCATATTTGAGGGCTAGATAGACGCAAACACCATAGATAAATGGTTGAATCTGTTGGAAAGATATTTTTCCGTTCATGAATTTTCCAATCGGGAAAATATTAGTTTTTCACTTCTCAAAGCCACCCCACACATCAAGGACTGGTGGGAAACCTACTATGAACAAAAGGACAAGAGGGAATCCTCACTGTTTTAAACCACACCCACTTGGGATTCTTTCTGGGATGCCATCTAGGAACAATATTACCCCGTTAGGAGCTATGAACATAAATACATAAAGTTGACCACACTACGACAGGGAAGGGACCAAGATGTGATGGAGTTCACAAATGTTTTCCATACCTTTGCACAAAATTGAGTATCAATGATTCTAAGCGGCATTTGGTACTCAAGTACCATGTCTGCCTGCACAGGGACATCCAGGAAGAGATGGAGTTCCTGGACATCTCCTCGATTGGCACGACGTAACGATAAATTGTCAATATTGAGCAGAAGTTTAAATAGAATAAGTGATACTTTGGATCTGTGAATCTGAAGCAAGGAAAAGGCACCCCCAAACCATATAGAAAAGGCCAAAGCCAAGATGGGGTGACCCAAGACAACCTGCCGAAGCTGCAAGAAAAGAAAAACACCCAAAAGACAAAGAAGAACATGGGAAAATGGTGTGAGTTCCATAAGATCTCCACTCACAACACAAGTGAGTGCTGGGCCAAGCAGTCACTGGTGGTCAAGCTAAAGGCTTCCAAATTAGATGCATGTTCCGACTCTAAGTTAGAACCCGACAAGGGGAATGATAAAGGGAAGAAGATCATTAATGCAGAGCCCAATGCCATTGTGGCCACCACCAAGATATAGAAGAATGAGCCTGAAGATCCAGAGGAGAGGGAACACCTCTTCCATTCACAAATGTGGGTGAAGGGATCTCCGCTGCAGTTCATTGTCGATAGCAAGAGCCAAAAGAACCTCATTTCAGTAGAGGTCATGAAGTGGTTGGGCCTACCAGCGACAACACATCCGCAACCATACACCATTGAATGACTTCATCAAGGACGAGATCTTCGCGTTAGCCAACAGTTCCGCCTTCCCTACAACATCAAGCTCTTCACGGATGAGGTACTGTGTGATGTTGCTCCTCTTGAAGTTTGTGATGTATTGTTAGGACAACCATAATTGTGGAAGCGATATGCTGTATATGAGTCTAGACCTTGCTCTATGATTATTACTTTGGGAAATAAGTTGTATAGGATACCGAAGGTAACCTCGCCTACCGCCATATCTTTGATCACTGCAAAGCAATGGAGTAAGATCATTTCCCAGACCAGGAAATTTGTTTTCCGTATGATTCACCGGGGAAAGAATAAGGTTGTGGCCACGGCTTCTAGACAGGTTTCCTCCACACAAAAAAAATAGATGGACAAGTCGTGGAGGAGTACAGGGACATTTTCACCTCACCTACATGGCTACCTCTGCATTGTCAGGTCAAGCACTCCATCGATCTAACCCCGGGTGCATTTCTACCCAATGGACCAATCTATCAATGCTATGTTTTGGAGAACGATGAGATCAAGAGGTAGTTTCAGGAGCTGTTGTAGAAAGGGCACATTAGGCCAAGCTCATCACCCTGTGGGAGCCTGATTTTATTGGTACAGAATAAGGAAGAGACCTAGAGACTCTGTATTGACTATCGGGTGCTGAACAAGATCACTGTACGTAATAGGTACCTAATCCCATGGATTGATGACCTTCTAGACCAACTCAAGGGGGCCAAATATTTTAGCAAGATTTACTTGAATTTTGGTTATCAATAGGTTCCTATTGAACCCTTCGATGTGTGGAAGACTACCTTCAAATCCAAGGAGGGCCTTTTCGAATGGTTGGTCATGCCTTTCGGGTTGACGGATGTCCCCGAAACCTTCATGATATTGATGGATTACATATTGCGACCCTTCAACAATGAATTCGTAGTGGTGTATTAAGATGACATCTTGATCTTCAGTCAGAGTTGGGAAGAGGACCTCCACCATATTTGACAGGTCCTTCAAACACTGCGACAACACAATTTGTGTGTCAATTTGGGAACTTTTGGCATGACCCATGTTCAATATATGGGTTACATCATTAATGAGCAGGGAATGCATGTGGACCTGGCCAAGATACAATTCATTTAGGATTGGCCAGACCCAACCACTCTAACAAAGATCTGCAACTTTCTGGGTATTGCCAATTTCTACCGCAAGTTCATGTTGGGGTTCTCTCATATCACTTAGCCTTTAAGTCAAGTCACCAAGGGAAGAGAAAAAGAAAAGTTGTTTTGGTCCGAAACCCAACAAAGGTGTTTTCCAAGTTGAATCATCGCCTCGCTCTACACTAGTGCTCACATTACCAGACCTGCAAAATCTATTTGAGATTGAGATAGATGCCTCTGACTATGCTATTTGTGCAGTTCTTACTCAGTAGGGGCATCCAATGGCTTACCATAGTGAGACACTTTCAGACACAGTTTGAAAGTATCCCCCTAACGACAAAGAAATTTATTCCATTGTGTAGGCTTGCTGTCAATGGAAGCAATACATTATGGGGAAGGAAACGGTCATCCACATAGACCACTGACCCCTGCAGTTCATACAAACACATGGGAAGTTGCAGAATGATTGCCATCAGAAATAGTCCACATACCTGCAACAATTACATTTCAACATTAAGTACAAGAAGGGAAGCACCAATAATGTTGTAGTTTGCCTCAGCCGACCACCAGTCATGGCTCTGATCACTGTGTTGGAATCTTGTGGGCATGAGACTTCGAGGTGGCTGCATCTCTACAAGTGCGATCCAAAATTCGACGACACATACCAGACACTCCTGGAAGGTAAGAAATTTCCAAATTTTCACCTCCAGGATGCACTGCTGTGACACCTGGGACACATATGTGTTCCTTCAAGCGAGTGTGCCAAGATAATTTGGGAGGTGCACTATAGTCGGGTCGCTGGACATTTTGGGGTAGAGAAAATAGTGACAATATTGTAGAAGTATTTTTATTGGATGAACCTTCGTTAGGATGTTGGGAGGTACATTAAATCTTGTACTGCCTATGCCATTTCCAAACCAACCATAAAGAAGAAAGGCCTATATACTCCTCTTCCTACTCCTAGTCGACCTTGGGAATCCATCTCCGTGGATTACATGTCGCGGCTTCCTTCTTCTAAGCAAGACAACGACTATGTTTTCATGGTCGTCGAAAGATTATCTAAGATGAACATTATGGTGCCCTGCAAGAAGAGTATCACAACAAAAGCCATTGCTAAACTCTTCTTGGAGCGAGTGCAGGTACACTTTGGGATCCGACAAGCCATTGTCTCAAATCGGGACAATAGATTCTTGAGTACATTTTGGTCAAGTCTTTGGTCGATGCTGGATACCAAACTTACTAAGTCCATGACTTTCCATCTCCAAACTGATGGCCAAACAGAGGTCGTTAATAGGATGATCGTACACATTTTGCGCATGTACAACTCGAAGCATCAACACACATGGGATGAAAGCCTCCCCTATGTCCAACACATCTACAATAGAGCTCTCCATAGCTCAATGGGCCACATCCCCTTTCAGATATGGTTGGGATTTCAGCCATTATGTCCCATTTAAGTGGCCATACCATTTGCATCTATTCAGGCAGATTCGACTCATGTCAAATCCAAAGTCGATAGGGATAACAAGTTCATTGAGCACATTAAACACATTCGCCAAAAGGTCCATGATATATTGGATAGAGACAATGCTAAGTATAAGTAGCGCCATGATCAACATCAGGTTCCGCACAAGTTCCAGGTGGGTGACAAAGTTTGGCTACATTTGTAGAAGGATCCTTGCTGGACCCCAGCACAAGCTTCGCCTACTCTGATATGAGCCATACACCATCACCAAGGTTGTGGGGGACAATGATTTCGAGCTCAACATTCCACCATTCCTTGGTCTGCATGTAGTGTTCAATGTAGAATGCCTTTAGCCATACTTTCCACCATTGCTGGACACATTCGACATTGCATAACAACTCACACCAATAGAGCTAAACACGGACTACATGTAGCAGGCCACAACTAATAAGATCATGGATACATATATCAATAACACTCACCAACAAAGGATCCAACTATATCGAGTTGTCAAAGTAGGCCAACACCTTTATCAAGGCAAGTGGTTCACCAGGGACTAGGTTCAACAAAAATTTCTTCACCGCATGGAGGCTCTGCACACAATGGGGACCATTGCTTCCTAAGGAGGGAGGATTGATCCAAGTGGATAATGGTGGCCACCCGCCTATTCCACCTAGACCTCTAGTTAAATTCATCTGTTTCCTTGTTTATTTTAGTATTTACTATTTTTAGCAGTTTTTTTGGTCCTGAAATTCCGGAGCAATTTTGACCCCCTAAATGACATTTTTTTGAGGTTCGCAGCAGGCCTACAACCATGTGCATGGTCTTGCTATAAATCCTATAGTACTTAGAGAGAACATTCCAATGATGTATCTGATGCGCTAAACAAAGATAATATGACCAAGTTACAACCCTGGGAAGTTGACTACCCAACTAACCCCAACGAGGCCCACAAACTCTTGGCATTCCATCTCCTAGGGCTAGGGTTTCCCTTGTTGTTCAATAATAAATAGGCCCTTGAGCCTCATTGTAACACAATTTAGAGGCATGTAACCACTAGATCTCTTCTTAGAGATAAGCTACCATCGCCCGAGCTAGTTTATTTGTATTTTGTTTGTAAGAATATTTTAGTATTATGATATTAATGAAATGAAGTATTATTTCTACTGCATATCTGTATTTATGGTTTTATCTGTAATTTGTTACGTTCTTGTTTAAGTTCATATCATGCTTTCTGCTCATCCATGAGACCATGAAGGATCCCAAACTAAAACATCCTCCTGTAGTGCTTCTTCCATCCTGATCACTGCCTCCCCAGTTGAAATATGTATATCCAACTAATTGGACATCATTCCTTCTATCATATTTTAGACAGTAGTGGATGGTTCTTTGTAGATATTTCAAAATATTTTTCTCTTCTACCTAATGGTCATGATTTGGCTCCACTTGGAATTGACTGAGTACATTTACTACAAAGCATATGTCTGGACGAGTATTCACCAAGTACATCAATGAACCAATGAGTTGCCTATACTTGGAAGGATCCACAGGGCTAGTTTCTGAACTCCTTAGTCTCTTCAAGTTTGTGATCATTAGAGTAGTCATAGGTTTGCATTCCATCATTTCAAATATTTCCAGTAACTCGATCACGTACTTTCATTGACCCAAATAAACTTCATTAGGCCATTGCCAGACTTCCAATCCCAAATAGTAATGCATCCGCCCTAGATCCTTCATGTCAAATTCTATTACAATTTTCTTCTTACATTCTTCAATTCGACCTTATACACCTATCAAGAGAAGATCATCTACATACATAAGAATGATTATAGGTTCATTATCTACAACCTTAATGTAAAGGTTGGAGTCAATAGAGCTTTTTGTGAAGCCTATCCTTTGAAGGTATGCATCCATTCTAGCATACCATGCCCTTGGTGCTTGTTTGGCGCCATATAGTGCTTTCTTTAGTATGAAAACATATGCCTTTCCATATTTGACTTCGAATCCCAAGGGTTTATCTATGTAGACTTCTTTATATATTGTGCCATTCAGAAACATAGTATTGACATCCATTTGGTGGATGTTCCATCCTATCAATGTTGCGAGAGAGACTAAGGATCGAATCATTGTATATCTTGATGTTGGAGAAAATGTCTCTTCATAGTCAATGCCTTCAAGTTGAGAGAACCCTCTCACCAAAATATTGCTTTATACTTATCGATACTTCCATAAGTTGCATGCTTGATTTTATAGATCCATTTATAAGTAATCACATATTTGTCTTTAAGCCTAGGCACAATCTCCTAGACTCCATTCTTCATTATAGATTGATACTCTTCATTCATGGCATATTTCCATTCTCTATTATTTACAACCTCCTCAAAGGAGGATGGTTCTGCTTCTATCAGTTTTGTCATGTATGCAACATATCCATAATATCTTTTCGGTTTCTTGTTTTCTCTAAATGAGTCTGTCGCTACTCCATGACCTTCTGCATCAAGTAGTGTAGATTTCAACCAATTTGGTATTTTTATTGACTCAGGGATGACCATAGGTTGAATAGGTTCACATGGACCTTTTTCTTCATGGTTTTATTCTTCTTTTCCTTGGTCAACTTCGTCCTCAAATATCAGAAGTTCTTCATTATTATAATCTATGGAGAGTTCCTTTGATCTATTGAATGCTATGCTTTCATCAAATATGACATCATGATTGACTTCTATGTGATGTCCATCTCTCATGTAGATCCTATAAGCTTTTGATGAGTTGCTATACCCAACAAATGTTCCCTTCATGCCTAAAGGATCCAACTTATTTATTTTTTCCTTTGGTATATGGACATATACAAGACACTCAAAGATTCAGAGATGATCTATAAATGGTTTCTTTCCAATGAATACTTATTCTAGAGTTTTGTTGTCTAGATATTTGTGGGGGCTTCGATTTTGAATGTAGATAGTTGTCTTCGTGGCTTCTCCCACCTAAACTTAGGTAGATCCTAATGATGTAGCATTTCTTTTACACTCTATTCAATGGACCTATTCTTCCTTTCTGCAACTCCATTTTGTTTGGGATTATATAGGATTATCAGCTCCCTCTTCATCCTAGACTCCTTACAGAATGCTATAATATCTTTGGATGTATATTCTCCTCCATTATCAGATCTAGTATCTTGATTCTTCTTTCTGTAAGGTTCTCCACTTCATTTTTTAATTCTTCAAATTATGTAAATACTTTGTCCTTGGTTTTCATTAAGTAAACAAATGTCTTTCTTGAATGATCATCTATAAATGTGACATAGTATATATGACCTCCAAGTGATTTAGGAATCATAGGACTACATACATTAGAGTGAATGAGATCCAATATTTCTTTTGACCATGAAGCACTGCTTCCAAATGGTATCTTGAAATTCTTACCCAATGCACATCCTTTACAAACACCTTCATGATCCTCTTTTAGATTAGGAATTCCATCTACTATGGAAGTTAGGGTTGGAAGGATTTTGAAATGTAGATTACCAAATCTTCGATGCCAAAGTTCACATGGGTTAATTTCAATGTGGACTAGGGATTGAGCCACAAGAGACATTAATATGTAGAGTCTTCCTTCTCGAATGCCTATAACTTTGGCTTGATAAATGCTTGAATCTTTTCCCCAGACAACGACCTTTCCATAATTGAAGGCTATTCTATCACCCTTATATTTTAGACTTGAAATATAAAGTAAATTCTTGTACAAACCTGGAATAAAGAGAATTTTGTTGAGGTGGATGTTGCTTCCGTCTTCCATCTTTATGGAGGTTGATCTAATGCCTTTTACGGGATAAATCTTATTATCACAAAGTTCCACTAAATAAGCGAACTTTCCTTTTGATAAGGTCTTCAATCTGTTGGAGTGACTAGTCATGTGCCTTGATGCACCACTATTAATTACCCAAATGTCTTCATCTTTAAATGTGCTAGAGAGAGCCAAGAAGAGTCATTCATCCCTTTCTTTGATTGATACCTTCTTTGTAGAGAATAAGAAATTCCATGCTTCCTTAATGCCTTTCTTAAGATGGCTTGCAATCTTCTTGATGAACTTCTTCACTATAGAGGAGATCTTCATGATGCCCTTAGATAAATTTAGCTCTAAAACCATGTTGAGAATTCAATAGTGTAGTAAGTAGGTTAATTCTCTTAACTTGATAACTATTTATGTACCCTTTTACTTATTAGCTTTGTTCCTTATTATTACAATTTGTGATACATCAAAGAACTACCAAAACAATAATAATAGTAACACAATATATAGACGACAGGCCAGAGTCAAAACCCCTCCTCTTGAGGGGAAAACCCCTAAATCTCTTCTCTTCTTATAGATTCTTCAATTGACGAATATCGTGACCTAGTGACTTAGAAAAATACACTTCAAGATCAATATCAACTTGGCCTTTCGTTGTAGAGACTTCAACCTCCCACTGTAGATATGAAATTCTGGCTCACAACAATTGCTGCTGCTTCTCTTGGAGACTTCAATCTCCCTTGAATAACCTTCTCCTCCCTTTGCTTGCCTTTCCTCGAGTATTAGGGCTACTAAGAAACCCTAAGAGACCTTCGCTTTCATTCTCTTATCTTCCTCTTCCAAGATCAAACCAGAGATAGTCCCAGTGCATAAACCCTAATTTCGACCTTCTTAAGAGAGAGATCTAGCCCAAGCACTTCAACTTCTTCTCTTCCTCTTCTTTGCATATAATGAGATGAATGGATGTGTAGAATGGAGGACGATTCCCTCTCTATATATAGGCTCTTCCAAGGGGGAGACATTGCTCTTCATGTAGGCCGACTTGACAACTCATTAGGCTGACTTGATCTTGGAGGTATTTCAACATTTTATAGGAAAAATGATTTTTTCTTTACAAGATACTATGTGCTCACAGGGTCTTCAATATATGAAAATGAATCTACAATCCATAGAAGCACTCAATGGGTGCTTGACCTATAAAATAAAATAATTTGAGCATGAAACCCATGCTCCAATAATAATTTCTTTTCATTTTATTATTTACAAGAATACATTTCATACTTAAAAATACTGAACCTAGTTACACATTCTTCAACACAAGCATTATATCAAAAATAGTAATAATAAAACAAGCATCGCCTCAATGTAAAAAATATAAACCATAAAAATTAACAAAATAATAATAAAAATATTAAGTCATCTTGATACAATTTTGTTATGTAGGTCATATTAAAAATAATTTAAATAATCATGATTCATATTTTTAGCCATGATATTTCATAACTTCATGTCTAAGTTTAGTTAATAACACTCACACATAAAATCTATGTCATATGTATCATACTGAAAAATTAAAAATAAATAAATAAAATATGTCAAAGAACAATGTCATATTCATATATCTATATCTATCTATCTATATATATATATATATATATATATATATATATATATATATATATATATATATATATATATATCTATATATATCTATATATATATATATATATATATATATATATATATATATATATATATATATATATATATATATATATATATATATATACATATACATATACATATACATATACATATACATATACATATACATATACATATACATATACATATATCTTGCTGATTGATCGCGATGGAAACCGCAAATCATTCAATTTTGGCCTTATCTATGTGGAATTTTTAGTTTTAGGATTCTTCCCTTCGTCTGAAGCTCCCTCATTCTGGTGCCATCACTGTAGAGTTGTTAAACCATGGGGAATTTCTTTTGCAATAGGTTTTTCCATCCTCCAAGGTGATTTCCTCACTTCAAATCACTCAACATTTTCATTCTTTATGAGGCGACTCTCAAATGGTGCCCTTTGTTTATAGGTGAAATCCATTGACTTTGTCTCTACACTTTCAACCATAACTCAAGATTGAACAGAAATCCCTTCCATCTCAATGAAACTCGTACATGAGAGTCTGAAACTTTAGGAAGGACCTTTTCTCAAAGATTATGGTATAACCAAGGACACTTAACCTATATCAATCCTCCTAGTCTCAAGATTGAGTGGAGGACCCAAAGGCTGGGTTATTCCCTCTTCCTCTCAGTCATGATCCTTTAAGGATTATCCAAAGCGAGGACTCTCACAACTGACTCCCAAAGATCTCTCAGGGCCAACCTTCATTGTAGAACAAACAAAATATATTCCAAATCTAGAGGTGGATGACTCCCAGTCCAATCTTTTTTGCTTATCCTATGAGCAAAATTCCATAATTTCCATTTTAATGGGATTTGGCCATAAACGTTTGTGATTTGGGAATGGGTAAATCAAACCTAGTCCCCAAATACACGTTGTATTTTTGTTCAAAGGGATTCTTTGTGGTTTACTTCAAAAATGAAGAGGATCATCTAAAGGTTTTTGATAAAGGACCCTGGTTTTTGGGATGCTCTCGACTCTCCTTTTAGCCATGGTTTCCTAAATTCAACTCTTTATCCAGGACAACTTTGGCCACTCCATTTTGGGTAAGACTTCCTAACATACCCATTCATTTTTTAACTATGAATATCATAGCTTCTATAGGAAACTCACTAGGTTGTTTTATTAAGATAAATACAAATAAGCTTGGGAGGGGTATTGTAACATTTGGATGCATCTATGTTAAAATAGATCTCAACAAAGGGATGTATAATATGATCCTCATCAATTTGAATGACATAACTTTTTTACAACTAGTGGATTACGAAAACCTAAATTTTTGTTGTAGGTCTTGGCAATAGATATTTCATCTCTAGAATTATTTCCCTTCTTCATAAGGGCATTCTCAGTGCCTTGAAGCCAAGAAAAATAATCTAGGATGGAAATACCCAAAATACCTAAAAGGATCTAAGAATTCCTTGGCTCATAAAAAAGACAACATGCAACAACAAAAATCATGTGTAGCCAAATCTATTCCTTTGGCCTCAACTCATCCCCACGTAGTTCCATCTCATCTCATAGGCTTTGGTATCACTCCTCTTCCTCTGCCTTCTCCACAATCTTATCTATATCCCTTGAATGGATAAGAAAGAGATACAACCATGATCTTGGTTTCATCCATGAGTGGCATAAACTTATTCATGAATCATATCATTCCAACACCGATAAGGAATCAACCACTATGGTAGACCCTTTAGAAATGGAAATGCCTCAAGGAAATGCAACCATTGTCTCCACGCCATCTTCTCCCGACAACCTCTCAGGATGGATTGGCGTTTGCAAGAAAAAAAGGAAGTAAAGACCTTCAGAAAACCTAATGACCATTTTTGGCCTTAAAGACCCGAATATCAGTGTACGTATTTTGTATTTTTAATATTTGGTTAGCTTGCATTCTTTTTTTTGGATTTGGTCGAGTTTCCTTAGTGACCAACCAATCTAAACTACTCAAATTTTCTTTTAATCTTCTATTCATAAGGTAATACTATTTTTACTATAATACTATTTTTACTATATATATATATATATATATATATATATAGATATAGATATATAGATATAGAAATAGATATATACTAAAAAAAATATAAATAATAGATATAATTTATAGATGCATTTTACAATACAAATTAAATAATATAATTTATATTAATAACTAAGATATTTAAAAATTTATGTTTAAATTTAGTTAATAAATATATAAAACATAATATTTACAATAAACTCTTTCTCTAAATATTATATATATATATATATATAAAGATTAAAAAACACATCAAAGAAAAATATTATATGCATATTTATGTAGCTATATGTATTATGAGAGTCTCTTAAAACTAAATATAAGAATAATTTTATATATAGAGATGTGAAATTTATATAATGTAAATGGTATGATGAAAAACTAGTGCAGCTCTATCTTAGCTCCTAATTAAGTGTAGAGAGAGACCAAATCTATTTAGATGTAAATATTTCTTCAATTTTTTTTACTCAAAATGAGGTTTTCATTTCGAGAAATTTAATCCCTTTTAGTCTAGATTAGAGTTAAGATGGATCTACATTGATTAACTCACAATTTGTTTTGTAAGATATTATCGAAATATATCATAAGAAAATTGAGAGTTTTAGCTCTTCTTGTCAACTGTGTGCCATTAGGGAAACCAAACCACTGGAAAAACACCAAAGAATCTATTCCAAAAGCCAATTTAAGTTTTGGACACTCAGTGATTAGATCGAAAAAGTTGCATACATTGCAAAACTAAAAGTGAAAAAGTCCTAGCATAAATATGATAAGCTTGATAGGTAGAATTCTCTATCCATAACTTCTATCCCTATCTGAGTTGGAAAATAAAAGAAGTAAGAAAATGCATAAAAACTAAGGAGAATCTTAGACATCTTCCTTAATGGGGCCATGCCACTCCTTGTAACTTCTACTTTTTCCTGGGCCTTGAGGAAGTTACTCTTCAATGTGCTTGAGGTGGATCCTTATATCAATCTAGATCATGACCACCTTATTCAACATGATAATTATCTCTTCTTTAGCCTCATTTTTATCCATGATAACTTTTACCAACAACATCTTGAGCTTTCAGTAGATGTCAATGATGTGGATATACTATTTTCCCTTCCCCTAGTGTGCCTTGGGTCAGGGACCAAATACGAAATTTCCATTAGGAATTTAGAGTCTAAGGTTCATGTCATGTCTACAGCCACCACTACCTTGAAATCCGTTAACTCTTCATGTACCATCTTTAGAATTTTTTCCGCATATTCCTACTTAGAGGCTTTAGCTCGTAAATGAGTGTTTGGACCTCCTTTACCTCCTCTATTAATACTATCACGATGGATGGAGGCCCTTTCCAAACAATTGGAGACTAATGTCAACCAGATCCTAGAGGCCAATAAATTAACATAGGAAGATGCAGTGGGATGAGAATAATACTGAAAGAGTGAATGTGCTCTCCCTCCCTCATTGTGAGGCGAGACAAAGAGAACACACAATCAAGATGAGGAGTGGTGAACCAATTGTGAGGCTGTAAACTATAGCCACTTCATGGTATCAAGCTAAAAATCATAGAATGTTATGGATCCACGTGAAAAAAAGGAGAGCTTGTATTGATTAAATCACTATTGAATTAAATAAAACTAATAAATTAGTAAAATAAACTAATTAAGCCAATATACATGTTTATTTTGGAATATGACTTCCATAATTTTAATTTAATTATCAATAATTATTATGTGGATGGTAGGATTTAACTTGTATATAATATTCTAAAATTTTTAGTAGTATTTACAAATCAAAGGTGTATTTTTATCTAAAAAATTGTTACACCCTTTATGCCCTTTCAATCAAATTGATTAATTAAAAAAATGTCATATGAATATGAGTTATGGCTTTTGGGCACGTGGTATTAGTAAGCCATGGGATTGTAACAAAGCCTATTTAGAATCTTTATGTTAAAGTGGAGGTGAATCTCTATAGTTAAGAATCTTCTTCCATGTTTTTTTAAATGTATATATGGTTAATTCATATATTTTTTTCATAATAATAATAATAATAATTTAAAATAAAGTTATAATTTAGTTAATTTTTATGATTTTTTAATCTTTTCAATGGTTAATACCATGGCTTATTAATACCACATGCCTAAAAAACCATAACTCATATTCATATGAGACATGTTCATATGACCATTTTTTTTAAATTAATAAATTTAAATAAAAATATAGAAATGACACCTTGATGAGGGTGTTGGAATGTGTGCCAAAGAGGGGGTGCTGGAATGTGTTCCAAGGAGGGAGGAGAGAAGACTTTTCACGACGCCTTAAATATAGGCATTAAATAATAGGCTCACTATATAAATAATAGGCTCACTATATAAATAACAAATATTATGAATACTAGTACGTAAACAACAACAAAAACATCAAAATCAAGCTTACATCTTAAATCTGGGATTTTTTTTTCACACCTAGATATACTTCATAGACTCCATTGTTACCGTCCATAGTACTCACATAATTAATATCTGCAAATGATCTCCTAAGAGAAATTACTAGTGTGGGCTATTGAGAGATACATTAACAAAATCTAATGATTACATAGAGCTAAGACGAGTTGGGCTTATAAGAAAATTTGATGAAGAATCACGAGATTTGAATACCATAATGTTAGATATATTTTTTGGAATTTCTTCCAAGGGTTTGTTGTTTCTTAGGTTTATGTCGAATAACTTAATACAATTGCAAGCCTCTTTAGAAATAGATTACATCATAATAAGTTTCCATTGTGCTACAAAGTAAGCTTTTCATACTCTTTCATCTCTAATGGAGTGTTATGAACTTTGCGCCTTAAAGATCATAAGAAACCAATAAATATAGTCATATTTGATGGAGAAACCTCATTTTTACAATGAATAAAATGTGAAAGGCAAGATTTGATGATCAAGGCATGTCTCCTTAGTGTATATATGAGACACAAGTGGTACAATTATAATAAAATGGGATCATACGAGGTTCTAACCTACATAACAATATAAATGTAATCAATGAATATATAGGGCTTAATAAAGGGTTTTAGTGTTACATTGTCCTTATATAGGGATTAACATGTCCTTCCCCTTCAAAGAAGTGTTATCCTCAACACTTGACTATATGCAGGTGTTTTTACATGAACAACTCATCTTCCCATGTCACTTCTTCTACTAGTAGGTTCTTCCATTTGATGAGGTACTCAATAATTACTCAATTTTTTAGCTTTTTTGTCCTTGTTTTCAAGATTGTTTATGGTTCTAGTCTAATTTACCCTTCTTCATTAATTTATGGTTGAATAGTTTAGACTGAGATCTTGTCATAAATTACTTTCTTTAACCAAAGCATGGAAGGTTGGATGTGCACGTGAAGATGGAGGCAACTACAATTTGTAAGCCATATTTTCAATTCTCTGCAACACATTATAGGGGCCATATGATACCTCTATATTAATTTATTTTTCTTATTTTTTTTCTTGAGGGACATCTATTTATATGGTTCTAGTATTAAAAATACCCAATCTCCCACTTCATATTCCCTTTCCTTGTGATGTTGATTGCTTGTTGTTTCATTCTATTCGGTTCCATAATCAAGTTTCTTTCAATAGTTTGTGAACTTCTATCAGTGCAATATGTGGTCCTCTAGTGTATGGAGGATGCCATCGATAAAGTTCCATAAATGGTGACATGTTTGATGAAGTATGGAAGGATGTGTTCTACCACCATTTTGCCAAGGGAAACCATTTGAACCATTGTGTCTATTTATTAGATGCAAAGGAACATAGATATCCTTCTAAAAATCCATTCACAATCTCACTTTACCCGTCAAATTGAGAATGGTAAGAAGAGTTTTTAGCCAATTGAGTACCCAAACAAGAAAAAAATTCAGTCCAAATATTTCAAGTGAAAATTAATCTCTGTCAATTACAATAATATTTGGTATTACATGTAGCTTTTAGTATTATTTCCATGAATGATTATGCCACTATACTTGATTTAAATTGATGAGAAAGAGAGAAAAAATTGGCATATTTTGTCATTTGATCTATCATTACCATAATGACACTCTTTCCTTTAGATTTGGGTAAACCTACAATAAAATCCATTGAAACTTCTTCCCAATGCTAGCTTGGTATGAATCATGGCTGAAGGAGCCCTAGGATCTTGATTGTCTCTCCCTTATTTTGTTGGCATACCACACATTCTGCCGCAAACTTTTGCACATCTACTATAAGACCTTCCCAAAAAAATATTTCTTGATCCTATGGTATGTCATTAAGAACCATGAGTGGCCTCCTACATGAGAAGTGTGTAATCCTAAAAGGGCATTCTATTTGTGTTGATAATTCTTACATAAGTATAAGTGATCTTGATATCACAACAAACCATTTGATTGGTTCTATATAAAAAATTTGAAATCAACAAAGATAAAGTTTGATGGTTTATGTTCTTGTAAATAAAATGGGAATATAATTTTTTAGGAAAACCATATATATAGGACTTTCAAAATTTTAATTAATTTTCAATAGTTATCAAGTGGATCATAAAGATTTAACCTATCGGGAATATTATCACAAGGTAAGTGTTTTGATGTCTATGAGAGAAAAATTTAAGGATGGAAATTTATTTTAAAGTCTAGAAACTTTGGTGAATCTTACTAGTCTTCAATATGAAAATTGTAAAATGCTTTGATTTTTTTTTTTTTTTGTAAAAAATATTCGAATTTCTAATGATTTTATATAGTATCTATAAAATTTTGGTGATTCCTAAGGTCAAATAATTTTATACTATTAAATAATTTTTAGAAAAAATGGAGATTGGTGAATCTTGTTTTTGGAAAAAGCATGAAAAATTAGCTGCTTGCGAATATTAGCCCCTAAAATTTTCATAATTCCTATAATCATTTACCAACCATTTAGTTTATATGGTTGCACTAGTTACTACTAGTCACGTTATTTTAAATTGATAATAACAAACCATTTTCCACTTTTATAAAATTTATAATTTCATTAATTCAAAAATTAAGATTTTGGGAAAGATTATTTAATAAAATTTTAGTAATAATAATAATAATAATAAATAAATAAATAAATAATAATAAAAAACCAAAATATAGAATATTTAACCTTTTAATGGAGTTCAATACAAATCATTATATTTGTGCTAAGAGGGAGAATCCAATATGGGAATTTGTTGTAGTTAAGAGTTATATGGGATGTTGTAATTGCACATAATAATAATAATAATAATAATGATGATGATGATGATGTCACTTCAATTTAAAAAATAATAACCATAAAATTAAAGAAATAAAAACTAAAATAATAATTCATGTCAATACATTTTGATATGCATGTCACTGATGGGTCCCATCAATAGGTATATTTTAAGGCCCACATTTCTGTCCTCCAGCGCATAAATTCTTTCTTTTCTCCACATTAATTTACACTTTTGGCTATAATGTGCTTAGTAGGAAGACTAAAGGATGTTTTTCATACTTCGTGGCCTAATGTGGTTTATGTGTAGGCAAGAGAGATTTTTTTTGGTACATTTATGATGTAGAGGCATGTAGGAGGAAGCTAGAGGGAATGTAGGAGTCATATCCCCTGCATTTACTCTCCTTTGACTTGAAGTGATCCCTAGAATCACTCATCTGTACTCATCTCCAGCTCGAGATCCATTGATAGTTGAGGAACTTAAGTGAAAGAGAGGATCTAAGGGATTTGGATCCACAAATTTCGAGATTTTGGAGAGAATCAGTCCTCCTCTGAAGGGAGATTCCCCTCAGCCACTTTTTGTATAAATAAATAGGCCTAAGGGCTCATTATGATTTGAATTTTTGGAGGTAGGAAGAGCCATTGAAGGCCAAGTACTTGAGACTGTTGTTTCCATTTTTTAGATGATGTATTTGAACTCCATTTTCTGTTAATGAAAGGTTCATTGTTGGTATACATCTGAGTTATCTTAGGAGGGATGAAACCCTTGGGTTTGGGCCCAACCCAGAGGCTTTAGTCCCTCTCATGTATTTTCTTTTTGTTCCTGTTTAAGTTGTTTTATTTTTTTCCTTGTTTAGGCAATAATTTAATTACAAAAATTGTGGTTGTAGACCTCATCACCACCTCTCTGGTGGGAAGTGTGATTGAAGAGTCTACAACAACAAGCTAATAGGATTTTGATTATAATTCTCTTGCATGCTCTATTTATGCATCTTAGAAGTTAAAATAATGTCTTGGAAAATGAATTAGATGCATGTTGTAGGATAGAATAGTTCTTGATGAAATAAAATTCAACTCACCCTTTCCACTTTGATTTATTTTACTGCAATTTGATCATTAAATGTATGTTCTTCCCAAGAGGAAAATAGGTTAATTGATTAGTTTGTAGGGACTACCAGTGACTTGCATGGGTTGTCACATTCATCCTACATACCATTTTTCATTACCATCCTCCTCCTGGACATTTAATACCACTCTCAATTTCTGCCACTGAGATCATCTTTTCAGGGTCAATGAAGGACACCATGGGCATGTAATTTTGTGCAAGATGGGCCCCTGAAGGGTGCTAAACTTGGAAAGAATGTCTCACACATCCTTAATAACCATAATACATCTTCATGAACCTTCAAAACACCTTCCTTAGCCTCAAAAATCTCTCGGACCCAATCCTGTAGCAAAACAGTGCAATCCTGTAGTAAAATAGGGTATCCTATAGTAAAATAGGGTATCTTGTAGTAGTCCTGTAACACTACCTAAAATCAGACATATTTTATCTAAGATATTGATTTTTTTATTTTGGGATTGAACAATGACCTCTAGGCTTGGAATCCATGATTGGGGAGACCCAAGGACCACTCTAGACCCATCCTTCCTTCACTACAAGTACAAGACAACAATTAGAATTAGGAGGCAAATTTTCACATTTGAATTAAAATGAGTATTCCTTCATGTAATGAGTAAGGATCCTACTGTTAAAGCTAAAACTATATTACATACAGTAATATGAAGGGAAACTCTTCAATGCAAATAGAATAGACCTACTTTTTTTTTAAAAGTTACACTCTTGGATTTCCTAGTTATGTGTTGTAGATTACATTTCCTCTTTCAAAGCATTTTGAAAATAGATTAATGATTTACATTTTGAAAGTAAAGTGTTGACTTGATTGGTTTTCAAGTAGAGTAGCATGGTTGATTTCTACAACTAGAGTAGTATTTTTCCTTCTTGCAGCTACAGTTAGTCTTTAAATTTAATGAATTGCAATTTCATCTATGCAATTAGGATACTGTTCACTTCCTTGCAAGTAGAGTAGGCTTTTGTCTTTCCAAAAAAATTCTCTTTGTAGTTAGCTGAAGGAGTGGTATTTTCATACCTTGATTGGATTCAATGACTGGGGGTGACATGAGTAGAGCTTGACCTGTTGTGAATATATCATTGTCATCTTTAAGTTTGTATGAACCTTAGGTTGATAATTGAACTTTAGAGTCTTGGGAGTTGCAACATCCTTGTTGAAATACCAGGCTCATCACCTTTTGGCGACGTTGTGGGGGAGGTTTCCAAGTAGTTGTTGTTTCCACTTAGAATTTGCTTGTTTCTTCTTTTTGTTTTGCATCAAAATATTGATTTGAAAATGTTATGAAACCATCTCAAGAAAAGATAGAAAAGATAGATCAACGCCTTAGAATTCAGCCTCTTCGAGGGGGCAACCTCCTTTACATTACATAAATGAACAATTCTTGGATGATACAAATGACAAAACCTCCTTTCTATATATAGGAGTCTAAGGAGTCACAATATAATCCAGCCGACCTAACAATAATAATATAAAGCCACAAAAATAACAATAGAGGGATTCTATGGGGCACAGTAATAACAATATGGGGGCAATAGGGGCACAACAATATTAATAAGGGGTATAACTACAATAGTAATGGGGTAATCACTAGTATTATAGGGACCCAACATGCCCCTCTCCTTCAAAAAAGTGTTGTCCTCAACGCTTGAGTAGTTCTGGATACTTCTGCATAAAATTCTCATCCTCCCATGTGGAATCTTCAGCGGATAAGTTCTTCCACTTGATAAGATACTCTGAAATTGATCGATTTCGTAGCTGTCGAGTTCTTGTTTCTGTGACTGCTTCCGGTTCCAATATAATTTTTCCTTCCTCGTCAAGTTCTGGCAATATTGTTTGAACTGGGAGCTTGTCGCCTATAACCTTCTTTAAACATGAAACATGGAAAACTGGGTGCAATCGAGAAGCTGCAGGAAGCTCCAATTTGTATGCCATAGTACCAATCTTTTGCAACACCTTGTACGGACCATAATACTTTGGTGATAATTTATTATCCTTCTTAGCTTGCTTGAGGGACATTTGCTTATATGGTTGTAGCCGTAGGAATACCCAATCACCTACATCAAAACTTCTTTCACTGCGATGTTGATCTGCCTGTTGTTTCATTCTATTCTGTGCCAACACGAGGTTATCCTTTAAGAGTTGGAGGACTTGTTGTTGATGTTCGATGTGATGTTCCACTGCCTGAACCTTAGAATTTTCTCTTAAATATGATGTGATGGATGGTGGTTGATACCCATAAAGTGCCATAAATGGGGTCATTTTTGTTGCTGTATGGAAGGAAGTGTTATACCACCATTCAGCCAGAGGCAACCATTTGACCCATTGTGTCTGTTTATCAGATACAAAGCAACGAAGATATCCTTCCAAACATTTGTTTACTATCTCAGTTTGCCCATCAGATTGAGGATGATAAGATGAGCTATGAGCTAACTGAGTACCAAGACAAGAAAATAATTCTGTCCAAAAATTTCCAGTGAAAATGGGATCTCTGTCACTTACAATAATCTTTGGGTTTCCATGTAGCTTTTGAATTGTTTCCATAAATGCAGTAGAAACTGTACTGGCTTTAAATGGATGTGATAATGCACAAAAGTGTGCATACTTGGTAAGTCTGTCAACTACCACCATGATGACACTCTTTCCCTCAGACTTGGGTAAACCTGTGATAAAATCCATTGAAACCTCCTCCCAACGTTGGCTTGGAATGGATAAAGGTTGTAATAGACCCGGTGTCTTAATTGTTTCAACTTTATTTTGTTGGCAAACCAAACATTCCGCCACAAACTTTTGAATATCTGATTTAAGGCCATCCCAAAAAAATTCCTTCTTAACCCTGTGGTAAGTTTTTAAAAATCCTGAGTGCCCTCCTAAGGGAGAAGTGTGCAATTCCATAAGAATCTTTTGTTTTAGCTGGGAATTCTTACAGAGGTATAAGCGATCTTTGTACCATAACGAATCATTTTGCCAGCTAAATGTATCAGACGTACTGGAATCTTGTTGTAACTTTCGAATAAGTGCCCACACTTCTTCGTCATTCTTCCATTCCTCCCTTGCTTCGTTTATCCAATCTGGTTGGATAATAGAAATGGCGCACAACAATGCTTCCACATCCTCATCCTTTCTTGAGAGTGCATCTGCCACCACATTTTGCTTCCCTTTTTGTAGATGATTTCAAAGTCATAACCCAACATCTTTGTGACCCACTTTTGTTGCTCTTCAGAGGATAATCTTTGTTCTAAAAAGTATTTAAGGCTATCATGATCCGTTTTTACCTTGAAGTGTCTTCCCATTAGGTAGGGTCGCCATTTCTTAAGTGCATGGAGTATTGCCAACATTTCCTTCTCATAAATAGCTTTGCTTAAAAACTTTCCCTTGATTGGACGACTTTCAAAAGCAATGGGTCTTTCATCTTGCATTAGAACAGCACCAATTCCATTTCCTGAAGCATCACATTCCACAATAAAGGTTTTTGTGAAGTCCGGTGTAGCTAAGACCGGTGCTTGGCACATTGCCTCTTTAAGATGTTCAAAGGCCTTTGTTGCTTCCGGAGTCCATGAAAATGCATCTTTCTTCAATAATGTTGTTAGAGGTGCTGCTATTCTCCCATAATTCTTAACAAACTTGCGATAATACCCTGTCAACCCAAGAAATCCTCGCAGATGCTTTATGGATGTGGGGATTTTCCATTCCTTAATGGCTTTAATTTTGCTAGGGTCTACCTTAACTCCTTCATGAGATACAATATGACCCAAATATTCCACCTCCTGGACTCCAAAGAAACATTTGGATCTTTTTGCATATAATTGTTTCTCCTCCAATAGTTGTAGCACCCTGTCAACATGTTCAACATGATCCTTCCAAGACTTGCTGTAGATTAGTATATCATCAAAAAATACTAACACAAATTTTCTAAGGAATGGTTTGAAAATTGAATTCATCAAACCTTGAAATGTTGAAGGTGCATTGGTAAGGCCAAAAGGCATGACCAAAAATTCATAATGACCCTCATGAGTTCTAAATGCTGTTTTCGGAATGTCTTCAATCTTCATTCTGATTTGATGATATCCTGAACGAAGATCCAACTTGGTGAAGTAAATTGATCCATGCAATTCATCCAGTAATTCATCAATGACAGGAATGGGGAACTTATCTTTAATAGTGAGCTTGTTGAGCTCCCTATAATCCGGACACATGCGCCATGATCCATCCTTCTTGTGCACCAATACTACTGGAGCAGAGAAAGAACTTTGACTCGGTTGAATTATACCAGCCTCTAGCATTTCTGCAACCATACGTTCAATTTCACTCTTTTGGACATAGGGATATCTGTACGGCCTGATGTTTGGAGGAACACTTCCTGGAATCAGATGAATAGCATGATCATGATCACGCATAGGTGGGAGACCTTTGGGAGTCTCAAATACCTTGGAATGATTGTCCAGGACTTTTTGGAGATCTGGAGAAATAGATGATTCCAATGTGGAAACATCTAGCGAACATAATTGTGCAATTACACCTCTTTGCTCCTTTTTTAGAAGCTTTGTCATACCATTAGAGCTGATTATCTTTCCTGGTTTCCCTGCAATACCCCTTAATTCAACTTCCTTTCCTTCCGTAGAAAATTTGATGAAAAGTTCTTGAAAATTAAAAGCTATTGTACCCAAGGATTGTAGCCATTGGACTCCTAGTACAACATCAGCACCTCCCATTGGAATGGAAAGCATTGGGCTAGTCAATACATATTCTCCCATGGATAGCTTGATATTATGGCACTTTCCAGAGCAATTTATTGTTCCTCCATTTGCAATCATCACTTGACACTCTGGTGCTGGATATAGGAAGCAATTCAATTCTTTTGCTACCTTACAATGAATAAAATTGTGGGTGCTTCCTGAATCAATCAACACTATTACCTTTTTCTTCTTGATTTGTCCTTCTATCTTGATGGTTTGAGGAGTGGTAATTCCCGCCAATGCATTACAAGATATGGTCGGATTTATTTGTTCTTCATCTAGGCTTTGTTCCTGGAGTATATCCTCTTCTTTTGACCTTTCTTGCTCCTTTTCTTCTTCCTCTTCACAATCTATGTAGAATAATTTCTTCTCAGCACACTTATGACCTTTAGTGTATTTGCTATCACAACTGTAACAAAGCCCTTTTGCTCTTTTTTCTTCCAATTGTTGTGGTGTCAACCTTATAGGTTGTGGAAGACTAGGGGCAACAACACTTCCGTCTTTATAGTTGTGAGTGGTATGCTTCCTGGTTGCCATAATTTTGCTTTCCATTTTTCTTGCTAACCTGAATGCCTTCTCTAATGAATCAGGTTCCCAAAGGCGAACATCATGTTGGATATTATCCTTTAAAGACCCTATGAACACATCAATCCTATGCTCCTCTGGAATATCTTTTACCCTTATGTTCAATTTTTGGAACTCCTCAATGTGCTCCATTATTGAACCCTTTTGTTTGAGACTTATCAATTGGCTAAAAAAAGTGTTGCTTTTTGTATCCTCATAATGTGCTATCAATTCTTCCGTAAAAATTGCCCAAGTGATAAATTGTTTACGAGAGCAAAGCCATTGATACCATACAAACTGATTTGGTTCCAAATATAAAGTTGCCATACGTACCTTTTGTGTGTTTTGCACATTATTGAGATCGAAGAATTGCTCCATCTGTAATATCCATGTGGCGGGATCCTTGCCATCAAACTTCCTCATATCGATTTTTGGAATATGGTGGGTCTTCGATCCAACATTAGAGTCTATGGAATCATGATTAACATTTCTTTTGTTCACATCATGAGTTTCCTTTACAACCTTTTCACCATTAGTAAGTATTTCTTGTAGAAAATTTGTCAAATCTGTCTTCAAATCTGTCTTCAAATCATCCATATTAGCTTCCATGCCCTTTATCTTAGATTCCACGCCATTTATCTTAGATTCCACGCCATTTATCTTAGCTTCTGTTAGCTTTTGTGAGCGTGACATTTGTTGCACTTGTTCTTGTAATTTTGATATATCATGTAGCATTTCTTCCTCTTCTTCATGAGTCATGCTAGAGCTTTCAGGTTCCTTACTAGGTGTTTGCATTTTCTTTCCTCGGGGCATCAGTTACCGATAATAATGCTTTACTATGCCCTTTGAATTCCTTCAAACCAAGCTTACAAAAAAAAAAAAAAAAAAAAAAAAAACTACACACCTTTTTTCACTTTGTAGAAGCTTGATATTGAATCTGATGTATCTCTGTAATTTTGGATCATCTAGTTCTGAAATTGTGACCTGTAGTAGCCTTCTGCATCCTCTTTCCAATGCCACCAGTCTGATCCAAATTGGATTCTCCAAGGAAGAGTTATGCAAAATCTCCCACAGTGACTTGCTTATAGACTAGTTCAGTAGAGCGAACTTGTACGACGTGCCACGAGTCACTGTTTCAACCTTTGGATCTAAAACAATATACAAGAAACTACAGTCCGTCCTCTTTCTGTACCTTTTTACGAAATTTCAATCCGATCCTCAGAGAGAAAGTTATGACGATTTTCCCCAGGTCACCTGTTTGGAATGTAATTCAGGAGTCTGCAAAAAGACCAACTTCCTCAGATCATATCTCCGCAAATATAGCGTGAAAAGCTCTGAAATTCGGACCCAAGGTTCAGCGCGATTTCTTCTCAAATGGGTTTTTTTTTAGCTTCTGAAACGTCACAGAAAAAAAGTTATAGCGAAAATGCCACGATGACCTGTTGGAGCAGCGAAACCCTAGAATCCAAAGCTCTGATACCAAATGTTATGAAACCAGCTCAAGAAAAGATAGAAAAGATAGATCAACGCCTTAGAATTCAGCCTCTTCGAGGGGGCAACCTCCTTTACATTACATAAATGAACAATTCTTGGATGATACAAATGACAAAACCTCCTTTCTATATATAGGAGTCTAAGGAGTCACAATATAACCCAACCGACCTAACAATAATAATATAAAGCCACAAAAATAACAATAGAGGGATTCTATGGGGCACAGTAATAACAATATGGGGGCAATAGGGGCACAACAATATTAATAAGGGGTATAACTACAATAGTAATGGGGTAATCACTAGTATTATAGGGACCCAACAGAAAACTTCAAAACAAGAGAAAAAAAAACAGAGTTAGTTCTTTCATACCTCGTAGGAGTAGCAATAGTCAAGGAAAATTCCTACAAAAAACCCCCACCCCTTCAAGAATCCAACCATCATTATTCTTTGGTGGCTGTGAACTTCCCTCTCTAACTACAAGGGAGTTAGAAAACCCTCTAGGTGAGTAACCTAAATTTCTTGAGGAACCCATAGGGGAGGTAAAGCCCATCTCACCTAACCAAATCATGGCTGAAAACAAAAAAAATGAGTTCTTTCCTATCTGAGAAACTAATGGGGAGGCTAGAATGAAGAATATAAGCCATGTTTCCCTTCCACACTTCCATGGCCTAACCTCTGAGGACCCTAACACATTCATGTTTGAGTTTGTTTTTGTTTGTAGGACCTATGACTATACCTCTAATGAACAAAGGCTGAAGTTGTTTCCATCCACCCTCAAAGATGAAACATTGTGTTGGTTTATGTGCTTACCTAGAGGTAACATCACTACCTAGGCACAAATGTAACAAGCCTTCAATGAGAAGTACAAGGATTACTATAGGTATAAAGAAACAAAAGAGGAAATATTTAGGATGACCCTAGGGCTAGATGAATCTTTAGAGGACTATGAGGAAAGATTCCAACTCAATTATAGGAGGGCTAACTGTACCCTTTACCCTAAGTTACTTAAGCTAGTACTTCTCCAAGGGATTAGGGAATATGTAATGGAGACCCTCAACATGATATCTGGAGGATACATTTACCAGTTTCCTTATGATGACATTAAGACAATATTCAAGAATCATTCTAGGGCTACTAGGAAAAAGGTAAGTCTAGTCAAGGCCTGGTTAGTTCATCTCCCTATGCATCAACCATCAAACATGAGATAGGGAGTATGTTGGAGGATTTCAAGAGTGAAATTTTGCATACCTTTTCCCTACAGTTGGACACTATGCAGATTAAAAGGAAGCAAGAGGAAGTAGAAAGGGCACTAGTTATCTTTTGCCATAAATGCACTAAGTGACATTCTAGAAATGAATGCCAACTGAACATCATATAAGTCTGCTCTATATGTGAATAAAACCATGCAACAGATAAATGTCCCTCTCTATCATGCCTGAAAGTTGTATACCAAGGGGCAAAAGGTGGTTCAGAGCAACTCTGCTTCATTAACCAAAGGAGGCCCCAAGGCCCTTGGCCATATCAACAAGGCATGCAAGGTGCACATTATCCTCCTTACAACCCAAATCAAAATGCACCTTTCCAGCCTTTGTACCCTTCCACTCATCTATCATGGTCCATATCTTCTCCTTGGCCTTATAGTTCTCAATATCCTCCTCAGTCTATTCACCCTCCTTTCTAGCCATGTCCACCTCAACCTCCTCAATGGGGAAACCCCTCACAAGGATGGATGCCTCAAACAACCCAACCTCCTTCTTTAATGCCTCCTCCTCAACCTCAACCACAAATCCCTCACCATAACCCACTGAAGCAACCTCAAATTCCTGCACAACCCAATCTGAACCCAAAAAATAAGCAGACACAACAAGTTTACAGTGGGGAGACACCCTATCTTTCTTATGCTATGGAAATCCAAGAGATCAACCTTCTGTCTGGGAAGTTACTTCCATATGCTCACCCACCTTCTCCACTTGAAGAACTTGAAGAAGAGAAAGAATATATTACCCCTCAAGCCAGTGCACCTCCCTATCCTGAAAGGTTGATCCAACCTAAACAACACACCCTAGAAGAGGTAGAACTTCTAGGAGAATTGAAGAATTTGTGTGTCAAAATACCCCTTCTCTAGGCCATCAAATATGTCCCCATTTACAACAAGCTTATCAAAGAAGAGTTTTTTAAAAGGCTTGGGAGAATAAGAAGAGATAACCCCACTCTCAATGTTGTTGAGAAGCTGTCTGATCTAATGCTTGGGAGGGTGATCTCCCCAAAGTACTTGTATCCTAGTAGCCTAGTAGTGGATGTGCACATTGACAACATTATGGTTCCTAATACCTTGATTGACCTTGGGGCTACAATCAATGTGATGACCAAGGAAACAATGCTCAAGCTCAACCTCCAATGGGCCTTGAGGAAGACCACTATAGTGATGCAGCTTGCAGATAGATCCATAGTAGCTCCTGAAGGAGTTATTGAGGATACCATTGTCTCTATTGAATCCTAGGAGTACCCTATCGATTTCCTTGTCATCTAGCCCAAAACCAAGTTTAATGGTTACCCTCTCATCCTAGGAAGAACTTGGTTGTCCAATGTTGATGCCTACATTAGTTGCAGGGCTAGGAATATGACCATAAAGAATGGGCATCTATCAAAACAACTTTTGTTATACCCTCCTGCTCAACCTTCTATTTAGAATGACTTTCCCTTATGGTTAGAGGATGAGGAAGAAGAAGAGTTTTATCATATATCCCTCTTCCTAGTATGTACACTAGAAACTGATGTAGGAGGGAGGCAACTCGATGAACATGACCTTATTGACCATATCTTACAGAATCAACCTCCAACTTCCATGTTAGTTGATGAGATGATGAAAGGATATGAGAGCAATCCATGGACTGATCTGTGCTCTGTTTACCCTAATCTAGATCACGCTAAGGTTTTAAATATTAGCCCATACAAAACTCTAAATATCAACCCATCTTTCTCAAGCGAGCAAGAAGAAGAATTATGCAATGTGTTGAGGCAACACCTTTATGCTTTTGCTTGGGGCTATAAGGAAATGAAAGGTGTGCATCCCTTAGTTTGTACTCATCATATCTATATCAAAGAGGGATGCAAGCCTGTGCGCCAACCCCAGAGAAGGATGAATCCATCTCTTAAGGACATTGTGAAAGAGGAATTACAAAAGATACTAGATGTAGCTTCATATACCCCATTTCAGATAGTGAGTGGGTGTCCCCCCTTGTCATATTCCCCAAGAAAAATGGGAAGTGGAGGACCTATGTTGATTACTGAGAGCTTAGAAAGGCTACAAAGAAGGACCACTTCCCTTTGCCTTTCATTGACCAAGTCATAGATGGCCTTGCAGGGAAGAGATTCTTTTCCTTCCTAGATGGATTTAGTGGGTACAACCAAATACATATCATCCATGAGGACCAAGGAAAGACCACATTCACATGTCATTGGGGTACCTTTGCTTATAGATTCCTTCCATTCAGTTTGTACAATTCCCCTGCCACCTTCTAGAGGGAAGTTCTGAGTATCTTTGCTGACCTTGTTCATGACACTGTTGAGATATACATGGATGAATTCACCCCTTATGGATGTGATTTTTAGGAAGCTCTTTCTAATTTGTGTAAGGTCTTAAAGAAATGCATTGAGATGAATCTTTCATTAAGTCCCGAGAAATGTGCATTTTTGATGAATGAAGGAATTGTCTTAGGCCATTCCATATCTAAGGAAGGGATACAGGTTGACCCCAAAAAAGTTTCCATCATTAAGGGGGTCCCTATCCCTAAAAAACAAAGAGATGTTAGAAGCTTCCTTAGATTGGATGAGTATTATAACAGGTTCATAAAGGAATTTAGTAAATTGGCTTCACCCTTGTTTGGACTATTGGCTAAAGATTCATACTTCTATTGGATAAATAAATGTAAAGAGGCCTTTGAAGTACTAAAGGCAAGTTGACCACTGCACCCATCCTTAGAGGTCCCAATTGGACATTTCCCTTCCATATCCACACAGATGCATCAGATAGAGATGTAGGAGCAACCTTAGGACAAGTGGAAGACAAATTACCCTATGTTATCTATTTCATCAGTAAGAACCTTTATAAGACTGAACTAAATTATACAGTAACTAAAAAGGAACTCCTAGCTATGGTACACTCTCTGAATAAGTTTAGGCACTACATCACTGGATATGAAACTTTTGTTCACACTGATTATGTAGCCATTAAGTAATTAGTGAATAAATTTGATGTCAATGCTAGGATAATTATATGGTTGTTATTATTGCAATGATTTGATTTAACTATAGTAGACAAACCAGGGAAAGAGAATGTGGTTGCATATTTTTTTGTTAAGACTGATCTTACTTGTAGGGAATGAGGATATGGTAGATGATCAACTTCCAAATGAACACCTCTTCTCCATCTCAGTGCTATCTCCTTAGTTTTCTGATATTGCAAATTACTTGGTTGCTGGGAGGTTCCCTCCTAATCTATCCTCCAGGGAGAAGAGAAAGATTGTTAGGAAGAGCTCCCCTTTCACTTGGATTAGGGGAAATATTTTCAATTTGGGATTAGATAATATTTTGAGAAGATGTGTGAGGGAAGAGGAGGTCTTTGAAATCCTCTTAGCATGCCATGACGGACCTTGTGGGCGCCACTTTGTTTCTAAGAGGACAACATTCAAAGTTATACAAGCTGGTTACTACTAGCCCACTCTACATTAAGATGTAAGAAGGTACACCACCAGGTCCGATCATTGCCAAAGGATGGGCAAGACCACACCCAAGAATGAAATGCCCCTACAACCTCAAGTGACTCTGGAGCCATTTGAGAAGTGGGGCATGGACTTTGTTTGGCTCATTGATCCCCCATTAGGATCAAAGAAGTACATCATTGTGTGCACTGGTTACCTGACTAAATGGGTTGAAGCAAAGGGAGTGAAGGAAAAAACTAAGCATAAGGTGGTTGAATTTTTGAGGGAGAACGTATTCTAAAATTTTGGTTTCCCAAGGGAGTTGGTCACTAATAAAGGGACAATTCACCTCAAATCTGATTGAAGATATCATGAAGCAACACCACATATAGCACAGGGCATCCACTACCTATCACCCTCAGACAAATGGGAAAGTGGAGGTCACAAACAGAGCCTTGGAGAACATTCTGACTATGGTTGTTAGCAACAACATAAAGGATTGGGAAGACAAACTTATAGAAGCCACTTGGGCCTACAATACCACTTGGAAGACTACCATTGGATTCACCCCATTTGAATTAGTGTATGGAAAAAGGCCTTGTTGTCCATTGAATTTGAATATAATACCGTAAGGATGGCAGTTTAGTTAGACTTAGACCTCACTACAACTCAACAAGAGGGGATACTCCAGCTCAATGGTTTAGATGAATTGAGATTGTAGGTCCTCCTACACACTGAGGTAGTCCGACTACAAATGAAGATCTAGCATGAAAAACACATTAGGTAGAGAAATTTTCAAGAGGGTGATTGGGCCCTTCTGTATGATTCAAGATTCAAGGATTTAAAAGGAAAATTAATGACAAGGTGGTTGGGCCCATATCTAGTGGAAAAATGTTATGAGAATGGGTATGTCCAAATAAGAACAATTGATGAGGAAGGTATCCCCTTGCTTGTTAATGGTTACCAGTTGAAGTTGTACAAGAGAACTCTGTCCAAAGAGGAGTTTATTAGTTTAATTAGCAAGGAGTTGAATGTGATTAGGAGGCTCACAACCCTCAATTCACCAAGCTTTTGACAAAAAAAAGAGAAAAAATAAAGGGCCTA
This sequence comes from Pinus tabuliformis, assembly GCA_031772625.1. Taxonomy (NCBI): domain Eukaryota; kingdom Viridiplantae; phylum Streptophyta; class Pinopsida; order Pinales; family Pinaceae; genus Pinus; species Pinus tabuliformis. The sequence continues at coordinate 390,748,780 of CM062808.1, read as the reverse complement.
GATGAAAACCTCCATGAGGCATATAAGGCCAACTCTATGGTTGAAAACCTATTTGAGGAAACCTAAGAGAAAAAAAAAGAGAAAAGAAACAAAAATAAGATGAAAAGATCTCCAGGTGAAAATCTCCTCTGAGGTGCCAAGGGCATGCCTTCAGATTGAAAACCTCTGCAGAGGCAATTTGCATGTCTCAAAAAATAAGAAGAATAAAAAAGAAAAATGAGACACAAGGAGGAAGTAAATGGAGGTAAGGGAGTCCTTACATCAATTATACTAACACTTTTATTTTTGCAGGATTCCAGACAATCAAAAGGACAACAATTGAAGGAACATATTCCACAGTCGATTTCTACATTTCCCCAACCTAACCACTGTATTTCCCTCATCATTTACCCATATCACTACCACCCCCCTACATCCCTCCATCACATAGCAAGCAACTGCACTCAATTTTGCCTCAATCTGGAACTGCTACAGGATTGTCTTGAACTGCTACAGGATCAACCATAAGTGCTATAGGATCGAGATATAATCAAGGAAAGGGATCAAATATCATGTTTATCCTTGGGAAATGTTAGGAAAGTTTCATCATCCTTCCTTAACCTCTCATCGAACCCATTTAACCAACTCCCTTCTCAAGATTCCACCTCTGTTCATGAAAAATAAAACACACAAAAAAGGAGACCCTGCTTTCACCCTTTTTCACAAACTATCACCACCATCACAACTCCTGTTCCTGTCCATAGGCTTACCATGATGTATACAAGTCATTAAATGAAATACATGAAGCAATATGAGGCCTTGGAAGGGACTGTGTGACTACTACAAGGAGGAGACCAATCCTGTAGCAGCTTGCACAAAACCAACAAAACCATAGGAAGAGGATCTTTGCAGCTCTAGAATGAATATCTGGCCACCATGAAGCATCAAGAGGCCATCCTTGAGAATTGAGGAAGTCACACCATCCTTGAGAGGCAACTACAAGATCACCAATCCACCCCAACAACGACAGATAGAACACTGGAAAGGACCTGTATGAAAAAGATATTTCATCAGTCAAATACATCATCATATTGTTCTGTGTAAACGTTCTTTGTCTACCTTGCAAGAAGGCATTGTTGTTCTCTATTAGGATCATCCATAGGGGTGTGATAGGAGACCAAAGGACCCTATGCATGGATATTTCAACTACAATTTTCATATCTTGACCTTCATTAAAGAGCACCCTCACCTCTTTGACTTGTACCATGTATTATTTTATTTGAGGTGGTTATGTGTATTTTCATTAGGAGATGTTTTGCATACTTAGAGGGTCACATGTGACATATTGGATGCATTTACTAGTTTTCTTACTATATTTTGGATATTCTTTGAGGTTAAACTTGTTGAAACACTTTCTTCCATTCTTCAATGTGTATATTTTATTATTTCATGGAGTTTGGCATAGTTAAAACCCTAATTCTTTGTTGTCTCCATGGATTTTTCTTATTAGAGATTGTCCACTTCCTATTTTACCATTATGACTATTTCATTTCTTGTGGAGCACTCCATCTACTTGGTATCTTGCACATGCATTCATTTATTTGGTTTCATTGAGATTTACCCAAGTTGAGTGGTTGCAAGCATCTTGTAGACCACTTTCTATTTTTTATTCCTATTTTTTACAAATTCTGAAGAACAGAGAAAAATATGAATTCCCATTAAAACCATTACTTGGAATGCTTGGAAGATCAAAATTATTGTCTTGGTGAGCAATTTCCTCATTTCACAGCCATTATGTTTAGAATTCTTGGAGGAAGTTGGGCTATAGGCCCTTAAAAATCACTACAATAGGAATGGATGCACATTTCTAAGAGTGTGTGCTCATTTTTATGAATGTGTCCAAGTTCTTTCCCTCATGGCATTGAAGGGTTGTTTCAGCTAGTGGTTTGGGGAATTTTAAAACTAGCCACTCAAAAACACATCCATGTTTCTCTGAGAGCACTTTAGTGCTAACTGAATTACTTTTTTGAAATTATCATCTTTATCTAAATATCAAAATATATATGCACCTAAAAAAAATTAATATACTTCAACTTTAATTATAAATATCAACAAAAATATCAAATAATTTTTTTAATCTCTTTATATATTAAATAAATAAAGTAACAACAAATTCTTCTTTAATAAAACTAAACTTCACCCTGCATCTCCACCGCTTACAAGTATTTTGACTTACAAAGCACCCAAAATTTCAAACTTCTAAAAACATGAAGCTAAACTTCACCTATAAATCTCCACTGACAAATATTTTGACTTATGATCCAAACAAAATTTCAAACTTTCGAAAACCTAAACAAATTTGACTAAATAAGATTTGCTCAAACAAATAAACTCACCTAAGAATTAAATTTCTGTAATGTTACTTGACAATTACACTTTATCTTTCTCCATTCTCATGAATTACGTTAGCTTTTTTTTGGCATATATTATTACCTCTAACCGTAGCTAGGTTTTGTTGTTTCTTCTAGAAGCCATTTAAGCTTTATTGTTGTTTATTCTAGAAGTCACTTAAGCTTTATCAATACATTGTAGTCCTTTGGTGCTTTGTGAATTCTTCTGGAAGCCTTATGGAGTCTTATGACTATGTTAAATTATTTTAATATATAAACTAATTAATAAGTGGACAATATGAACAATTTTTGGAGTCTTATGACTCTGTTAAATTATTTTAATACATTAATGAATTAATAAGTGGACAATATGAGCAATTTTTGTACTAATATTTTTTGGAAAAACAAATTTGCAAATTCATTTAATGATAAATTTGTTTTTTTGCTTTTAAAGATGACAGTCAAAATTATTAATAAATTAAAATATAACTTTTAAATAAAATTGTATTAATTTAATTATATATATATGAATGAGAAACTCCTAGCATTACTTTTCTTTTTGCCATCCGTTAAAATAATTTCAATAAACATATACACATTAAACAAATTATGTTTTATATTTTTTTAAACTATAATTTTATTAATTCAAAAATTATAATTTGGATAAAGATTAAGTAATAAATTTTGAACGATGATGAATTAAAAAAATGTAAAAACAATATAAAAGATTTATTTATCTTCATATAACATCATATCAATATTTTAATTTATAATAAAATAAAATAAAGTTGACGATTGCGTTTATTCCTCGGACGTAAGGAAACAGGTTAACGGCCCAAGACCCAGAGGCATCTGGCAGGAGTGATGAGCCTGCTCCCTTACGGACCACCACTGGGTTATTTTAGGTGGCGTGGTTTTCCTATCTAACTGTGATGAGTCAAACCGACATTCGCGGATAGCAGCCAGAGATGGCTGTCCTCACTGTTGGTTTTGACACCTGAGTTGATAGTTAAAAAAAAAATAAAATTGATGAATGAGTAAAGTAATTTATCTTCATATAACATCATATCAATATTTTAATTTATAATAAAATAAAATAAAGTTGACGATTGAGTTTAAATAAAATAAAATTGATGAAGGAGTAAAGTGATTTATGAGAAATTTTTTGGCGAAAATCACATGAAATTTCATTTGTGGATGTGTTTCGAACTAATAAGTGTGGTTCATTCAACTTGTTGTGACGATGAATCACACTTGTTGGTTCGAAACACATCGACAAATGAAATTTCATGTGATTTGGACCACAAAAGCCTCAATTCAGCTAAAGTGATTTAATTAATAACTAAAATAGTTTTTTTTTGTTCTTTGTTTTTTTTTGTTTTTTGTTTTTATTTTTGTTTTGTTTTTTTTTTTTAATGTAAAATTGTATTTTATTATTATTATTTTTTTAAAATATATGAGTAAATTCATTATTTTGGAAAAACTCACAAATTATGAAACTTATAATTTAAAAAAAATATCTATCAAATTTTAAATAAATTAATAGAAAAGAAATAAATTAATGGAAAAGAATTTTGAGAGAGATTCTTGGAGGAAAATCACATAAATGTGAACTAAATACTAACCAATAGTGACGTGATAATAATGTGAACCTAAACTTTTAATTTCTTTAAAATTTCTATTAAAATTTGAATAAATTGATGGAAAAAAAAAAGAAAAAGTCAAAAACCATCTTTTCTATTAATTAAACTTCCCTAATAATGTGAACTAAACACTGATAAATAGTTACGTGATAATAATGTGAACTAAATACAGATAAGTAGTGAGGTGATAAATTCCGTAATTAAATTAAACTGTATCTTTTTCGACAGGCATTCCAGTAGTTATCCAGGTATTGGACAGCTAAATTTAGTCATTACTGTAATATTTTGGGTTAATGGAATACAACTATAAAGCCATAGCGATGCAATGCCATTGCAGCATAAGGGATCATAAAACATATCCCCTTCACATTCACGGTGGTCATGATGCTCTCTTTGTGCAGTCCTAATAACCGCTGTTTTCTTGTTAAGGTGGTTTCGCTAATGCTTGCTTTCTTCATATTTCTGGCTTTTATCTCAGCAGCAGGAGGAAGATCCGCAGGGCTGGATGCCATTAATACATGTTCAAAGCATGACATTACAGTGACTCAGGGGCCTACAAAACCATTGCCAAACGGCATACCAGCATTTTCAGTACGAGTTATGAATACGTGCGCCACTGGGTGTGCAATGGCAGAAATCCACCTCAGCTGTGGTTCGTTCGCCTCGGCCCTAACTGTAAACCCTAAAATATTCAAGCGCTTAGCATACGACAATTGCCTGGTAAACGATGGTAAGGCTTTGACGGCCGGAAGCACTGTATCGTTTACATACGCCAACTCTTTCAGCTATCCATTAAAAGTGGCTTCCTTCAAGTGCGTTTAGTGATTCATATGGATTTCAGCAATACTACTACTAATAATAAAGTTCCACTCTGCTATGAAGCAATGTTTATCCAGTATAACAGCAATATTTATGTTGCCATATTATATGTGTTTGATGATGTTTAATGTTCACAGAGAAAATGGGCATTTTTATTCAGATTGCAGGTTAAAGGAAAATGGTTAGGATAATTGTTTAACCTCCGATCAATTCCAATTTACTTAGGTTAATTGTGTGAAATAGATTTATGTGGAAATAATATTAATAATAAAAGTTTTATTTTATTATTGAAAAGTCATTTATTGGTTTAAATTTTCCTGATACTCTCTGGGTTAGGTTTTTAATTTGAGCTGGTAGAAGTGGGTTAGGTTTTTAATTTGAGCTGGTAGAAAGTGATTTGTTTGGGTGAATTTGCTTAAAACAATATTCTATGGTTGTAGTCATTTATCTCTAGGACCAATCTTGAACCCAAAAAAAAAAATCTATATTAACTCTATTATTTATTAAGCATCGAGAAAGATTTCGAAAAAGATTATGTTGAATGCAAAATTTTACACCACTAAAATTTGATTCTTATCAAAGTTTAATAAGTTTGCAATTAAGATACATACTTGAAATTAAGGTGGATCTATATTAGTTTTTAATAAATATTTAGAAATATTTTTATTTTTAATTTTATTAAAACAATGCTCATGTGTATAGCTAAATTTTTTATAATTTAATATTTTAATATGATATATATATATATATATGTGTGTGTTATGAAACCAGCTCAAGAAAAGATAGAAAAGATAGATCAACGCATTAGAATTCAGCCTCTTCGAGGGGGCAACCTCCTTTACATTATATAAATGAACAATTCTTGGATGATTTGTTTTGGTGAATTTGCTCAAAACAATATTCTATGGTTGTAGTCATTTATCTCTAGGACCAATCTTGAAACCAAAAAAAATCTATATTAACTCTATTATTTATTAAGCATCGAGAAAGATTTCGAAAAAGATTATGTTGAATGCAAAATTTTACACCAGAAAAATTTGATTCTTATCAAAGCTTAATAAGTTTGCAATTAAGATAGATACTTGGAATTAAGGTGGATCTATATTAGTTTTTAATAAATATTTAGAAATATTTTTATTTTTAATTTTATTAAAACAATGCTCATGTGTATAGCTAAATTTTTTATAATTTAATATTTTAATATGATATGATATATATATATATATATATATATGTGTGTGTGTGTGTGTTATGAAACCAGCTCAAGAAAAGATAGAAAAGATAGATCAACGCCTTAGAATTCAGCCTCTTCGAGGGGGCAACCTCCTTTACATTATATAAATGAACAATTCTTGGATGATTCAAATGACAAAACCTCCTTTCTATATATATGAGTCTATGGAGTCACAATATAATCTAGCCGACCTAACAATAATAATATAAAGCCACAAAAATAACAATAGAGGGATTCTATGGGCACATTAATAACAATATGGGGGTAATGGGGGCACAACAATATAAATAAGGGGTATAACTACAATAGTAATGGGGTAATCACTAGTATTATAGGGACCCAACATGCCCCTCTCCTTCAAAAAAGTGTTGTCCTCAACGCTTGAGTAGTTCAGGATACTTCTGCATAAAATTCTCATCCTCCCATGTGGAATCTTCAGCGGATAAGTTCTTCCACTTGATAAGGTACTCTGAAATTGATCGATTTCGTAGTTGTCGAGTTGTTGTTTCTATAACTGCTTCCGGTTCCAATATAGTTTTTCCTTCCTCGTCAAGTTGTGGCAATATTGCTTGTCGCTTATAACCTTCTTTAAGCATGAAACATGGAAAACTGGGTGCAATCGAGAAGCTGCAGGAAGCTCCAATTTGTATGCCATAGTACCAATCTTTTGCAACACCTTGTACGAACCATAATACTTTGGTGATAATTTATTATCCTTCTTAGCTTGCTTGAGGGACATTTGCTTATATGGTTGTAGCCGTAGGAATACCCAATCACCTACATCAAAACTTCTTTCACTGCGATGTTGATCTGCCTGTTTTGTCATTCTATTCTGTGCCAACACGAGGTTATCCTTTAAGAGTTGGAGGACTTGTTGTTGATGTTCGATGTGATGTTCCACTGCCTGAACCTTAGAATTTTCTCTTAAATATGATGTGATGGATGGTGGTTGATACCCATAAAGTGCCATAAATGGGGTCATTTTTGTTGCTGTATGAAAGGAAGTGTTATACCACCATTCAGCCAGAGGCAACCATTTGACCCATTGTGTCTATTTATCAGATACAAAGCAACGAAGATATCCTTCCAAACATTTGTTTACTATCTCAATTTGCCCATCAAATTGAGGATGATAAGATGAGCTATGAGCTAACTGAGTACCAAGACAAGAAAATAATTGTGTCCAAAAATTTCCAGTGAAAATGGACTCTCTGTCACTTACAATAATCTTTGGGTTTCCATGTAGCTTTTGAATTGTTTCCATAAATGCAGTAGAAACTGTACTGGCTTTAAATGGATGTGATAATACACAAAAGTGTGCATACTTGGTAAGTCTGTCAACTACCATCACGATGACACTCTTTCCCTCAGACTTGGGTAAACCTGTGATAAAATCCATTGATACCTCCTCCCAACGTTGGCTTGGAATGGATAAAGGTTGTAATAGACCCGATGTCTTAATTGTTTTAACTTTATTTTGTTGGCAATCCAAACATTCTGCCACAAACTTTTGAATATCTGATTTAAGGCCATCCCAAAAAAATTCCTTCTTAACCGTGTGGTAAGTTTTTAAAAATCCTGAGTGCCCTCCTAAGGGAGAAGTGTGCAATTCCATAAGAATCTTTTGTTTTAGCTGGGAATTCTTACAGAGGTATAAGCGATCTTTGTACCATAATGAATCATTTTTCCAGCTAAATGTATCAGACGTACTGGAATCTTGTTGTAGCTTTCGAATAAGTGCCCACACTTCTTCGTCATTCTTCCATTCCTCCCTTGCTTCATTTATCCAATCTGGTTGGATGATAGAAATAGCGCACAACAATGCTTCTACATCCTCATCCTTCCTTGAGAGTGCCTCTGCCACCACATTTTGCTTTCCTTTTTTGTAGATGATTTCAAAGTCATAACCCAACATCTTTGTGACCCACTTTTGTTGCTCTTCAGAGGATAATCTTTGTTCTAAAAAGTATTTAAGGCTATCATGATCCATTTTTATCTTGAAGTGTCTTCCCATTAGGTAGGGTCACCATTTCTTAAGTGCATGGAGTATTGCCAACATTTCCTTCTCATAAATAGCTTTGCTTAGAAACTTTCCCTTCATTGGACGACTTTCAAAAGCAATGGGTCTTTCATCTTGCATTAGAACAGCACCAATTCCATTTCCTGAAGCATCACATTCCACAATAAAGGTTTTTGTGAAGTCCGGTGTAGCTAAGACCGGTGCTTGGCACATTGCCTCTTTAAGATGTTCAAAGGCCTTTGTTGCTTCCAGAGTCCATGAAAATGCATCTTTCTTCAATAATGTCGTTAGAGGTGCTGCTATTCTCCCATAATTCTTAACAAACTTGCGATAATACCCTGCTAACCCAAGAAAACCGCGCAAATGCTTTATGGATGTGGGGATTTTCCATTCCTTAATGGCTTTAATTTTGGTAGGGTCTACCTTAACTCCTTCATGAGATACAATATGACCCAAATATTCCACCTCCTGGACTCAAAAGAAACATTTGGATCTTTTGGCATATAATTGTTTCTCTTCCAATAGTTGTAGCACCCTGTCAACATGTTCAACATGATCCTTCCAAGTCTTGTTGTAGATAAGTATATCATCAAAAAATACTAACACAAATTTTCTAAGGAATGGTTTGAAAATTGAATTCATCAAACCTTGAAATGTTGAAGGTGCATTGGTAAGGCCAAAAGGCATGACCAAAAATTCATAATGACCCTCATGAGTTCTAAATGCCGTTTTCGGAATGTCTTCAATCTTCATTCTGATTTGATGATATCCTGAACGAAGATCCAACTTGGTGAAGTAAATTGATCCATGCAATTCATCCAGTAATTCATCAATGACAGGAATGGGGAACTTATCTTTAATAGTGAGCTTGTTGAGCTCCCTATAATCCGGACACATGCGCCATGATCCATCCTTCTTGTGCACCAATACTACTGGAGCAGAGAAAGAACTTTGACTCGGTTGAATTATACCAGCCTCTAGCATTTTTGCAACCATACGTTCAATTTCACTTTTTTGGACATAGGGATATCTGTACGGCCTGATGTTTGGAGGAACACTTCCTGGAATCAGATCAATAGCATGATCATGATCACGCATAGGTGGGAGACCTTTGGGAGTCTCAAATACCTTGGAATGAGTGTCCAGGACTTTTTGGAGATTTGGAGAAATAGATGATTCTAATGTGGAAACATCTAGCGAACATAATTGTGCAATTACACCCCTTTGCTCCTTTTTTAGAAGCTTTGTCATACCATTAGAGCTGATTATCTTTCATGGTTTCCCTGCAATACCCCTTAATTCAACTTCCTTTCCTTCCACAGAAAATTTGATGGAAAGTTCTTGAAAATTAAAAGCTATTGTACCTAAGGATTGTAGCCATTGGACTCCTAGTACAACATCAGCACCTCCCATTGGAATGGAAAGCATTGGGCTAGTCAATACATATTCTCCCATGGATAGCTTGATATTATGGCACTTTCCAGAGAAATTTATTGTTCCTCCATTTGCAATCATCACTTGACACTCTGGTGCTGGATATAGGAAGCAATTCAATTCTTTTGCTACCCTACAATGAATAAAATTGTGGGTGCTTCCTGAATCAATCAACACTATCACCTTTTTCTTCTTGATTTGTCCTTCTATCTTGATGGTTTGAGGAGTGGTAATTCCCGCCAATGCATTACAAGATATGGTTGGATTTATTTGTTCTTCATCTAGGCTTTGTTCCTGGAGCATATCCTGTTCTTTTGACCTTTCTTGCTCCTTTTCTTCTTCCTCTTCACAATCTATGTAGAATAATTTCTTCTCAGCACACTTATGACCTTTAGTGTATTTGCTATCACAACTATAACAAAGCCCTTTTTCTCTCTTTTCTTCCAATTGTTGTGGTGTCAACCTTATAGGTTGTGGAAGACTAGGGGCAACAACACTTCCATCTTTATAGTTGTGAGTGGTATGCTTCCTGGTTGCCATAATTTTGCTTTCCATTTTTCTTGCTAACCTGAATGCCTTCTCTAATGAATTAGGTTCCCAAAGTCGAACATCATGTTGGATATTATCCTTTAAAGACCCTATGAACACATCAATCCTATGCTGCTCTGGAATATCTTTTACCCTTATGTTCAATTTTTGGAACTCCTCAATGTGCTCCATTATTAAACCCTTTTGTTTGAGACTTATCAATTGGCTAAAAAAAGTGTTGCTTTTTGTATCCTCATAATGTGCTATCAATTCTTCCGTAAAAATTGCCCAAGTGATAAATTGTTTACGAGAGCAAAGCCATTGATACCATACAAATTGATTTGGTTCCAAATATAAAGTTGTCATACGTACCTTTTGTGTGTTTTGCACATTATTGAGATCGAAGAACTGCTCCATCTGTAATATCCATTTGGCGGGATCCTTGCCATCAAACTTCCTCATATCGATTTTTGGAATATGGTGGGTCTTTGATCCAACATTAGAGTCTATGGAATCATGATTAACATTTCTTTTGTTCACATCATGAGTTTCCTTTACAACCTTTTCACCATTAGTAAGTATTTCTTGTAGAAAATTTGTCAAATCTGTCTTCAAATCTGCCATGTCTGTCTTCAAATCTGTCCTCAAATTTGTCTTCAGATCATCCATCTTAGCTTCCATGCCCTTTATCTTAGATTCCACGCCATTTATCTTAGCATCTGTTAGCTTTTGTGAGCATGACATTTGTTGCACTTGTTCTTGTAATTTTGATATATCATGTAGCATTTCTTCCTCTTCTTCATGAGTCATGCTAGAGCTTTCAGGTTCCTTACTAGGTGTTTGCATTTTCTTTCTTCGGGGCATCAGTTACCGATAATAATGCTTTACTATGCCCTTTGAATTCCTTCAAACCAAGCTTATGCAAAAATAAAAAATAAAAACTACACACATTTTTTTTACTTTGTAGAAGCCTGATATTGAATCTGATGTATCTCTGCAATTTCGAATCATCCAGTTCTGAAATTGTGACCTGTAGTAGCCTTCTATGTCCTCTTTCCAATTCCACTAGTCTGAACCAAATTGGATTCTCCAAGAAAGAGTTATGCACAATCTCCCGTAGTGACCTGATTATAGACTAGTTCAGTAGAGCGAACTTGTATGAAGTTACACGTGTCACTGTTTCAACCTTTGACTCTGAAATATATAAAAGAAAACTACAGTCCGTCCTCTTTCTGTACCTTCTTACGAAATTTCAATCTGATGCTCAGAAAGAAAGTTATGACGATTTTCCCCAGGTCACCTATTTTGAGTGTAATTCAGGAGTCTGCAAAAATACCAACTTCCTGAGATCATATCTCCGAAAATATCGCGCTAAAAGCTCTGAAATTCGGACCCAAGATTCAGCACGATTTCTTCTCAAATGGGTTTTTTTTGCGACTTCTGAAACGTCACAGAAAAAAAGTTATAGCGAAAATTCCACGATGACCTGTTTGGAGCAGCGAAACCCTAGAATCCAAAGCTCTGATACCAAATGTTATGAAACCAGCTCAAGAAAAGATAGAAAAGATAGATCAACGCCTTAGAATTCAGCCTCTTCGAGGGGGCAACCTCCTTTACATTACATAAATGAACAATTCTTGGATGATTCAAATGACAAAACCTCCTTTCTATATATAGGAGTCTATGGAGTCACAATATAATACAGCCGACCTAACAATAATAATATAAAGCCACAAAAATAACAATAGAGGGATTCTATGGGCACATTAATAACAATATGGGGGTAATGGGGGCACAACAATATAAATAAGGGGTATAACTACAATAGTAATGGGGTAATCACTAGTATTATAGGGACCCAACAATATATATATATATATATATATATATATATATATAATTTTGAAATATGAACATTTTAATTTTGGAATTTTTTTTTTTAATATTGTTAAAAATTATTTTTTAAATATTTGATTGGACCAAGGTTTATTGAAACCTTGATACCTTATAATAATGCCATGTGCCATGTGGATAACTATCTCACATATTTTATGTCATAATTGAAGATATGGTTAGTATATTCATGTATGATTTTTAGATACTTGTATAATGATTTTTTATTCTTAAGTTTTACATAAAACTATCCAAAAATAAAATCTTTGAAAATAACTCATACTTAAGTAAATAACATATTTACTATGTGTTAACAAGGTATAAATTTGACACCACTTTGTCAAATAATTTTTTTTACTTTATCTGATTTTTATTTTACCTATTATTTACATATCATTTACCCTTCCACCAAATAATATTATAAATTTATATGATTTACATTGCTTTAAAAAAGGCCGAACAATTTAACTATATTCATTCCTCTTTCTAAACTTACTATTTATAAATTGGGACGTCCATTTCTTTATCACATGATAAATAAATTCAAAATATCAAGATTGAAAATTTAATTTTATAGATTGGGATGGGTCCCTTGTGCTTGCATTTCTTTATTATAATTTGTGATGTGATTATTAAAACTTATTATTATTATTATTATTATTTTAATTAAAAACTTAATTGGCTATATTCATTCCTATTTCCAAACCATACTATTTATAAATTGGGACGTGCATTTCTTTATCACATGATAAATAAAATAGAAAAATCAAAATTGAAAATTTAATTTTATAGGTTGGGATGGGTCCCTTGTGCTTGCATTTCTTTATTATAATTTGTGATGTGAATATTAAAACTTATTTTCTTTTCTTATATTAAAAACTTAATTTGCATTTTATATTGAAACATAGTTTGTGATGTAAATATAAATATTAAAACCTAATTAGTGATATAAATATTAAAAATTAGTTCATATAGATTTAACTGGGTTTTAATATTTGTTTCACTAACTGGATTTTAATATTTATATTTAATATATAATTGGATTTTAATATTTATTTTACTAATGGGATTTTAATATTTATATATAATGGTTATAAATTTATATTAAAAATATGTAAACATTTAGATGAGAATACGAATCATCCAATAAAATAAAATGAGAATGCAAGAATTTTTAAGTATATAATTTCACCAAAAAATATATTTATCTATTTAAATTAAAAAAATATTGATTAAAAAATTATAACTTTAAATCGAAGTTTATCCAATATCTAAATCAATATTTTTAATTTGTTTTAATTTTATATTTTTTTTGTAATTTAAAATAGCTTTCATTAGATTTTCAAAATAGCATAACATACAAAAATGATCTCAAGAGTCTTCGTTGTCAGTTGTCTCATTTTGATGATTTATTGAGATTGGGGGGTGGAGAATGTCAGGGAAGACAATTTTCATACATTATTTCCGGAGGACGTTGTGGCCTTAGCATATTAGGAGTAACACAAAAAAGAGACTTGAAATGACAACATCATATCAAGGAGGGGGATGGGGTGACATTACAGGGGGAGCTACAAAGTAACTAACACGATCATGAATATGGAAGTCATTATATTCCACCCGTGCTTCCCAGCTATGGAGGTGGTCATTTTTGCGGCGTTGACTACGCCATAGGTTGTCCAACTGCTACAGAATTTCATTTTGACTATATTGAATATCATCAAGATAGGCTACAATGTCATTAGGTCTTCATACCTGTGGTCCTTGAGAATGTCAAAGTTAAGTTGCATGTGACATAGCTGCGCTGCAATGGATTCCATGGAAGTTGGGGCCATAAGGTGGGCTGGCGAACTAGCTAGAGAAATTTCCTCAGCGTCCTCTATTTCCTAGCTAGTCAAGTTGGCAGAGGACGAATGGTGACCTGGCTCAGGATGCCTAGCTTGGGCATGATGGCTCCTCCCATGGTGAGGGCAACCCTGTTGGCATGGCATGCTGCAAGTAATGTTGGTTGACGGAACGCTACAGGGGGAGCTCACATAGAGACCTAGAGTGAACCTGCACAAAACAAAAGCCTACCTAATACCATGAACACACTGCCATGAACAAGTATGAATCACGAAACCGACACCACAACTAGAGGGGCGAGACAGGTAAGAGTTTACCCAGACCGGGTAATGAAGTGGAGCAATCTCCATATACAACCCAAAAGCTTGACATAAATAGAAAACACGACCCCAACTATGAAAGAAAAGACTATTGTTATCTTTGGGCTAGAGAGGAGACCTAAACCCATGACACAATTTACCAGAGACTAGAATGATACCCATGCACCTGTGAATACCAACAAGATTCCTTGAGAACGAAGTGGAACAAGAATTTGCTGCAGGAGTGAAGAGGACTTCTAGCGAGCGAAGGCATGGAAACAACACCAAACCACGACTATATGGGTGCTTGGATCCTAAGGGTAGACCAAGAGACATATCCCAACCCACAACCGAAAATTGCAGTCATCTTCTGCACTCCTCACCCAAGGTCAAAACCCCAGTGAGGTACCATAGGACCAAACTCAGACACTTCCACTTGCCTTCCAGCCCAAATTCATTGCCCATACTGCCAAACTGAAGCAGAATACTTGCCAGACTCTGAATTTAACCGCAAATTGCATGAGGGAGATCATCTTATAGGAGGAATGAATGTCAGGACAACTCATGGTAGGGGAGTTAATACCTGCATGGAGGAGGTGCAGGGCCCGATGGCCTTTCACGCAACACTTGTGCTTCGGCATGAGTACCCCCATTTGGGGCTTTATATATATATATATATATATATATATATATATATATATATATATATATATATATATATATATATATATATATATATATATATATATATATATATATATAGATATAGATATATTGGATTATTATATTGTTTATCATTAATTTCGATGCTTTCAAACTGGAAAAAATGGAGGAGTGAACGGTGAACTTCAATATATCCATATTAGCCACAAAAGGTTTTGCATCCTTGTATGAATTTCTATCATCATATACTTTTTTGATACATCTATTTTTCACATAACACATTTATGCTAATAGATAATGGTTAACAAAAATTACATTTTGGTATATGCGACCACACTAGGAAACACGACTAAACAAATATCGAATTAATATTATTATGCTTCCTTGTGCGAATCATTTATTGTGAAAAGGAGATTATGTGTAGAATAACTTTTACATCATGCATTTTGAAGCTCCACATACATTTCCTGATAGCACAAATCAATACCAATGTTTAGCGATATGCTTTAATGTCAATAAAAAAATTAATTAAGGGCTTTCATTATAAGATTAAATGTAAACCGTTTTGACATTTTTCGGCTGATCAATTTGGTATTTTTCCCATCTTTGATTTTGATCTAGCAGTAGGACGAGCCATTGTTATTTATATGATTATTATATAGAGATAATTCACGCTATGTATAGAACATTAATAGAGCCATGGAATCATTTTTTGTTAGTTTTAAGTGATTGCTTCTGTACAGATATTTTTATACTGTCGTATTGAATGCCTATATAATAATGCACATGATCACAATGAATTCATATTTATTTTATTTTGTAAATTCCTGCTACTTAGTATATGTATATCAACAATATTAAAGCAATAATAGTTAGAAAAATAGAAGAAGGAAATAATTTTCGACTTTCGAGAGATATTTTACCACCTACCGTTAATGTTCAATTTGGTAATTTCAATTGCTATTTATAGAAAGTATTAAACTTGTCAATAAATCTATGAATCAAATCCGAATCCAATAACGGATAAGAAAAATGGTAGTAAGAACAATTGGAATTGGATTGTTAAGTCATGATTAATAACATTAGTAAATGAAAAACTTTGTCAGAAATGATGGGAAAATGTATAGGAAACCAGCTAGAACATGTTATGACAATTATCTTTATACCGTGATCTTGAAAACTGTGTATCAGACTATTCGTAAATCAAGTTTTGTTCAACGTTTTTTATACTCTATCAAAATAAAATGAATCAACAACGATTTAGTGGTGGGACCAACTCAGTAACCAAATCAATTTGTGATAGAAGTAGCTCAGCACATATGTGAAAAATATTTATTTCCTTTGTTTACATTTATTGTTGACAGTTTCAAGCCTAGTTGTCATAATCACAAATATTATTTTGTTGTTGTTTAAAATCAATTTTTGTTACTACATATATGGGTTTAGCCGTTTCAAAAACTTGTGCGACACTCAGATTGTTCAGAAAAATCAACCCAAATTCATAATTCCAAGAAATTCTTGCCATATTTTCAACAATTTAAACTAAAAAATGCACAGGAAAACCTTTCAAAATGTAGCATAGGTAGGCAATGACCTTATATTGTATCGCAAATTTCTATTTGTAATGACAGATATTTCAACGATATTAAAACAAGAGCAAAATGCGCATTAAGTGGAAGAGATGGCTTTGGAATATTGATGCTTATTTCCATTACTTCTCTTAAATGTTGGCAAAAATTGGTAATTGGGACTAAAGCAGCAAATTGTGAGAATAGGTCAGATTGGGAGTGAAAATAAGTACTAGATAAACAAAACAAGCTATTCACACTTATACAATCAACCAAGTGGTATTTGAATATGCCAATGAAAGACAAAAGAAACAAATAAATTTGCAGTAGTGAATACTTTCTTGGGCTCACAATTGGGCAGAGTCAGCATTATCCAACAATTCATTTGTCAATTTATTAGGTTCTTTTGCATTTTTTTCCCTCCAACGTATTTATTTTTTTGCAGAATTGTCTAGGGATTTCTATTTTCTCTTTCGCATCTTATGAACACAAGAACTTGAGAAATTGTTTTGGCAAATGCTTCAGCAAATTCAATAGTCATTACATCTTATCAACTATATCAAATGCAACACACATTCCATTTTATCAATTTATTATTGCTTTCTCTTTTCCCTCTACTATTTGCATATGCTTTGCCCTAATAACCTAGATTGCATTTGAACAAAAAACCAATGAAATTTTTGCATCTCATAATGTGCAAGCAAATAGTTTATCTAAATCTTTGTCTAATTTAAAATATGTTTACACACCAAAAATTTATAGCAGAGAATCAAATATCAAATATTGGAAATGCATGCTTAAAGAGTTGCACAAGTGACGAACATCAACAGGGAAGAAATGTAGATGCATAGAGCTCTAAATATTACATAAAAATCTTCAACTTCCATACCAGGTATTGTTGCAACCTCATCCTTGAGTCTAGGAAAGAGAAAAATTCCTGGTACTTGAAAACTGGTTCATGTTAAGTTATTAGGTCATTGAGATGAGGAAGAGAATATTAAAAAATACTTTCTAGACAAAATGCATATGGTTCAAATAGCCAAGTCCAAAAGTTTCGTAAATAGAGAAAGCATTCAACAGGCTATATTCATGGAAAATGGTAATCTCATACCACCTGACTGGGTTACCACTTGTTTAGCAATGAATTAGAAGACAATGGAGAAAATTTAAGAAGAGGACATTATTTTCGATGAACATCTTGTGACATTACAAAATGTAAATTATGACAAAGCAACAAAAATTTGAGATTTGAAAAGGTAAATTTTGAAAATGAAAAGATTATCCGTGAAGAATAGGTGGCTATTGATTTGTCTAACGTTGACGCAAATGGGCTCATGTTATTGCATGAATATACCATTAATGTAGTTGTTTAGTCTGTTACAAAAGTGATTGCAGAAAATTTTAGAATGAAAAGGAGATTAAAAGTACTAGATCCATTCTAAATCTACATCCTCTATTAATTATTCCACTGGTAATACAATCACCTTCATTGTCAAGTTTTTCTACTGCAACACCAGAAACATCTAACAAGGATACCAAGCTGCTTAATGTAGTGAAGTCACATATCATCAATAACATATGCCAAAGATTAGAAATTATTGTTGATGCATGACAAGCAATTTTCGATTTAATGTGTTTGCAACAACAAATGATGACATTTATGAATTTGGTTAACAATAATCTTGAGGAAGATAGAAAATTTGCTAACAATGATTTAGTTTCTTTTATCCAAAGGCTTGTAGCACTACTCTCTGATATCACAAAACAAAACCAACAACTTCCAGATGCTAATCGAATAAAGCAATCAAAAGTTGGATGGGTGGAGAGGATCAATATACTTAAGGATACCATTTCTGACTGTTGTAAGCTAGGAAAGAGGAGAAGTGATGCATATCTCAGGGCAACATAAATTATAAAACGCTTAGAGAGTCCGCACATCTTGCACGATTTCGAATTAATTTCAAGTGACACGTTAAAAGATGTATTGGACTGGAAAAAATAGAGAATGACGTTTGATTTTGATAGCATCACTAATTTTATTGCAGAACACATTAACACATGGCTAATTAATTTTGCTAAATTCAATAAGTAGAACTTCATCTTGGTTTCCCAGGTGCAAGAAGTTAGTAAAATTGAAAAAAGTATTTTTACTAGAAACGTGAAAATGGGAATTACAGTTTCTCTTGACAAGGATTACATTAAAACTATGGTGAATGCATTTTTGCAACAATTCATCAGCTCATAACACATCTAACAAAAGCATAGTCATGACAAACGGTTTTGCATACTGTAAGTATTTTCAAATTGTTCAACGTTCGATTTTTTGTTAGCTAATATAAGAGAATTTTATGTTATGGTGATATTTGCTAATTACTATATACAAATTATTGTTTTTTGGTTGTAGATGCTTTTTTGTTACATTTTATGGAAGCGCAATCCCAGTTTTTGCTAGAACAAATGCATTTACTTTATAGTTTTCGTTGCACAATTCCGGCTTTGTTCGATAACTTTGTCTTTAATTACTATGTTTTGAATATAATCTCGTATATATCTAAATTATGGCTATGGTAATTGACATTTGATTCTGAATATAATTATTACTAAATCTGACTCTGTATCAATGTTATGATAATGTTTCCTATAAATTTCCAAAGATATGGTTTCATATTTCTTATTATATTTAGTGTTGTTTTGTTTCTTTAAATGAAATTTAACATTTGAAAATAGTTTTGGATCTTAGACATATGTCTCTTAGTAATAGAATATCAACATAATGTCTTAAACAATGAACATATTTCATTCCAAAGAATACAAAAATATAGAGAAATTTTTCATTGTAGTTAATCCGCACAACCACATTTTGAATAATCTAAGTTTGCTTTAATTGTGCCAATGCATATTAATTAATTAATTATGTTTCCAACAAACCCTTTCTGTAGAAATTCCTTGTAGATTCATATTGTTAGTTGTAATTTACTAAAACAATTAAACGATCGTGAAATCACGAAGCATACAAGAGAAAGAATTCAATCAACACATTACAAAATAATTTCCTGGGGAAATCCATAGCTAAAAACCCCTGCTATCTTTATATTGCATTAGTTAGAAAATATGGGAAGATTACAATGATTTTCTCAAGCTCGAGCAACCTCTACACTATCTCTATATTCCACCTCTTGTACTCCAAAGAAACAATTGGATCTTTTTGCATATAGTTGTTTCTCCGCCAATAGTTGTAGCATCTTGTCAACATGTTCAACATGATCCTTCCAAGACTTGTTGTAGATTAGTATATCATCAAAAAATACTAACACAAATTGTCTAAGGAATGGTTTGAAAATTGAATTCATCAAACCTTGAAATGTTGAAGGTGCATTGGTAAGGCCAAAAGGCATGACCAAAAATTCATAATGACCCTCATGAGTTCTAAACGTTGTTTTCGGAATGTCTTCAATCTTCATTCTGATTTGATGATATCCTGAACGAAGATCCAACTTGGTGAAGTAAATTGATCCATGCAATTCATCCAGTAATTCATCAATGACAGGAATGGGAAATTTATCTTTAATAGTGAGCTTGTTGAGCTCCCTATAATCCGAACACATGCGCCATGATCCATCCTTCTTGTGCACCAATACGACTGGAGCAGAGAAAGAACTTTGACTTGGTTGAATTATACCAGCCTCTAGCATTTCTGCAACCATATGCTCAATTTCACTCTTTTGGGCATAGGGATATCTGTACAGCCTGATGTTTGGAGGAACACTTCCTGGAATCAGATGAATATCATGATCATGATCATGAATAGGTGGGAGACCTTTGGGAGTCTCAAATACCTTGGAATGATTGTCCAAGACTTTTTGGAGATCTGGAGAAATAGATGATTCCACTGTGGACACATCTAGCGAACATAATTGTGCAATTACACCGCTTTGTTCCTTTTTTAGAAGCTTTGTCATATCGTTAGAGCTGATTATCTTTCCCGGTTTCCCTGCAATACCCCTTAATTCAACTTCCTTTCCTTCCACAGAAAATTTCATGAAAAGTTCTTGAAAATTAAAAGCTATTGTACCCAAGGATTATAGCCATTGGACTCCTAGTACAACATGAGCACCTCCCATTGGAATGGAAAGCATTGGGCTAGTCAATACATATTCTCCCATGGATAGCTTGATATTATGGCACTTTCCCGAGCAATTTATTGTTCCTCCATTTGCAACCATCACTTGAAACTCTGGTTTTGGATATAAGAAGCAATTCAATTCTCTTGCTACCTTACAATGAATAAAATTGTGGGTACTTCCTGAATCAATCAACACTATTACCTTTTTCTTCTTGATTTGTCCTTCTATCTTGATGGTTTGAGGTGTGGTAATTCCCGCACATGCATTACAAGATATGGTCGGATTCATCTCTTCTTTATCTAGGCTTTGTTCCTGGAGTATATCCTCTTCTTTTGTCTTTTCTTGCTCCTTTTCTTCTTCCTCTTCAAAATCTATGTAGAATAATTTCTTCTCAGCACACTTATGACCTTTAGTGTATTTGCTATCACAACTGTAACAAAGCCCTTTTGCTCTTTTTTCTTCCAATTGTTGTGGTGTCAACCTTATAGGTTGTGGAAGACTAGCGGCAACAACACTTCTGTCTTTATAGTTGTGAGTGGTATGCTTCCTGGTTGCCATAATTTTGCTTTCAATTTTTCTTGCTAACCTGAATGCCTTCTCTAATGAATCAGGTTTCCAAAGGCGAACATCATGTTGGATATTATCCTTTAAAGACCCTATGAACACATCCATCCTATGCTCCTTTGGAATATCTTTTACCCTTATGTTCAATTTTTGGAACTCCTCAATGTGCTCCATTATTGAACCCTTTTGTTTGAGACTTATGAATTGGCTAAAAAAAGTGTTGCTTTTTGTATCCTCATAATGTGCTATCAATTCTTTCGTAAAAATTGTCCAAGTGATAAATTGTTTACGAGAGCAAAGCCATTGATACCATACAAACTAATTTGGTTCCAAATATAAAGTTTCAATATGTACCTTTTGTGTGTTTTTCACATTATTGAGATCGAAAATTTCTCCATCTGTAATATCCATGTTGCGGGGTCCTTGCCATCAAACTTCCTCATATCGATTTTTGGAATATGGTGGGTCTTTCTCATCATGAGTTTCCTTTACTACCCTTTCACCATTAGTGACCCTTTCTTGTAGCAACTTATTCATATTTATATTCAATTTTTCCATGTCCCTCTTCAAATCTATCTTCAAATCATCCATCTTAGCTTCCACGTCATTCATCTTAGCTTCTACACCTTTATTTAAACAATCCATCTTAGCTTCTACGCCTTTCTTTAAACCGTCCATCTTAGATTCTGTTCCTTTTTGTGCAAGGGACAGTTGTTGCACTTGGTCTTGTAATTTTGATATATCATGTTGCATTTCTTCCTCTTCTTCATTAGTCATGCTAGAGCTTTCAGGTTCCTTACTAGGTGTTTTCATTTTCTTTCCTCGGGGCATCAGTCACCGATAATAATTCTCTACTATGCACTTTGGATTCCTTGAAAATAAATTTTCAAACCAAGCTTAAGCAAAAATTTAAGAAAATCTACACAACTTTTTTCACTTTGTAGGAGCTCGATATTGCCTCTAATGTATCTTTGCACTTTCCAATCATCTAGATCTGAATTTGTGAACTGCAGTAGCCCTCTGTTTCCTCTTTCCAATGCCACAAGTCTGACCCAAATTGGATTCTCCAAGGAAGAGTTATGTGAAATCTCCCACAGTGACTTGATTATAGACTAGTTCAGTAGAGCGAACTTGTACGACTTGCCATGAGGCATTGTTTTGACCTTTGGATCTTAAAAATGGATAAAAGAAACTACATTCCATACTCTTTCTATACCTTCTTACGAAATTTCAATCCGATCCCCAAAGAGAAAGTTATGATGCTTTTCCCCAAGTCACCTATTTGGAATGTAATTCAGGAGTTTGCAAAAAGACAAACTTCCTCAGATCACATCTCCGCAAATATAGCACAAACAGCTCTGAAATTCAGACCCGAGGTTCAGCGCGATTTCTTCTAAAATGGGTTTTTTTGCAACTTCTGAAACATCGCAGAAAAAAAGTTATAGCAAAAATGCCATGATGACCTGTTTGGAGCAGCGAAACCCTAGAATCCTAAGCTGTGATACCAAATGCTATGAAACCAGCTCAAGAAAAAGATAGAAAAGATAGATCAACACCTTAGAATTCAGCCTCTTCGAGGGGGAAACCTCCTTTACATTACATAAATGAACAATTCTTCGATGATTCAAATGACAAAGCCTGCTTTCTATATATAGGAATCTAAGGACACATTATGAGGATACAAAAAGCAACACTTTTTTTAGCCAATTGGTAAGTCTCAAACAAAAGGGTTCAATAATGGAGCACATTGAGGAGTTCCAAAAATTGAACATAAGGGTAAAAGATATTGCAGAGGAGCATAGGATTGATGTGTTCATAGGGTCTTTAAAGGATAATATCCAACATGATGTTCGCCTTTGGAAACCTGATTCATTAGAGAAGGCATTCAGGTTAGCAAGAAAAATTGAAAGCAAAATTATGGCAACCAGGAAGCATACCACTCACAACTATAAAGACGGAAGTGTTGTTGCCGCTAGTATTCCACAACCTATAAGGTTGACACCACAACAATTGGAAGAAAAAAGAGAAAAAGGGCTTTGTTACAGTTGTGATAGCAAATACACTAAAGGTCATAAGTGTGCTGAGAAGAAATTATTCTACATAGATTGTGAAGAGGAAGAAGAAAAGGAGCAAGAAAATACAAAAGAAGAGGATATACTCCAGGAACAAAGCCTAGATAAAGAAGAGATGAATCCGACCATATCTTGTAATGCATGTGCGGGAATTACCACTCCTCAAACCATCAAGATAGAAGGACAAATCAAGAAGAAAAAGGTAATAGTGTTGATTGATTCAGGAAGTACCCACAATTTTATTCATTGTAAGGTAGCAAGAGAATTGAATTGCTTCTTATATCCAGAACCAGAGTGTCAAGTGATGGTTGCAAATGGAGGAACAATAAATTGCTCGGGAAAGTGCCATAATATCAAGCTATCCATGGGATAATATGTATTGACTAGCTCAATGCTTTCCATTCCAATGGGAGGTGCTCATGTTGTACTAGGAGTCCAATGGCTATAATCCTTGGGTACAATAGCTTTTAATTTTCAAGAACTTTTCATGAAATTTTCTGTGGAAGGAAAGGAAGTTGAATTAAGGGGTATTGCAGGGAAACTGGGAAAGATAATCAACTCTAACGATATGACAAAGCTTCTAAAAAAGGAACAAAGCGGTGTAATTGCACAATTATGTTCGCTAGATGTGTCCGCAGTGGAATCATCTATTTCTCAAGATCTCCAAAAAGTCTTGGACAATCATTCCAAGGTATTTGAGACTCCCAAAGGTCTCCCACCTATTCGTGATCATGATCATGCTATTCATCTTATTCTAGGAAGTTTTCCTCCAAACATCAGGCCGTACAGATATCCCTATGCCCAAAAGAGTGAAATTGAGCATATGGTTGCAGAAATGCTAGAGGCTGGTTTAATTCAACCAAGTCAAAGTTCTTTCTCTGCTCCAGTCGTATTGGTGCACAAGAAGGATGGATCATGGCACATGTGTTCGGATTATAGGGAGCTCAACAAGCTCACTATTAAAGATAAGTTTCCCATTCCTGTAATTGATGAATTGCATGGATCAATTTACTTCACCAAGTTGGATCTTCGTTCAGGATATCATCAAATCAGAATGAAGATTGAAGACATTCCGAAAAAAACGTTTAGAACTCATGAGGGTCATTATGAATTTTTGGTCATGCCTTTTGGCCTTACCAATGCACCTTCAACATTTCAAGGTTTGATGAATTCAATTTTCAAACCATTCCTTAGAAAATTTGTGTTAGTATTTTTTGATGATATACTAATCTACAACAAGTCTTGGAAGGATTATGTTGAACATGTTGACAGGGTGCTACAACTATTGGCGGAGAAACAACTATATGCAAAAAGATCCAATTGTTTCTTTGGAGTACAAGAGGTGGAATATCTGGGTCATATTGTATCTCATGAAGGAGTTAAGGTAGACCCTAGCAAAATTAAAGCCATTAAGGAATGGAAAATTCCCACATCCATAAAGCATCTGCGAGGATTTCCCAGGTTGACAGGGTATTATCGCAAGTTTGTGAAGAATTATGGGAGAATAGCAGCACCTCTAACAACATTATTGAAGAAAGATGCATTTTCATGGACTCTAGAAGCAACAAAGGCATTCGAACATCTTAAAGAGGCAATGTGCCAAGCACCAGTCTTAGCTACACTGGACTTCACAAAAGCATTTATTGTGGAATGTGATGCTTCAGGAAATGGAATTGGTGTTGTTTTAATGCAAGATGAAAGACCCATTGCTTTTGAAAGTCGTCCAATCAAGGGAAAGTTTTTACACAAAGCTATTTATGAGAAGGAAATGTTGGTAATACTCCATGCACTTAAGAAATGGCGACCCTACCTAATGGGAAGACACTTCAAGGTAAAAACGGATCATGATAGCCTTAAATACTTTTTAGAACAAAGATTATCCTTTGAAGAGCAACAAAAGTGGGTCACAAAGATGTTGGGTTATGACTTTGAAATCATCTACAAAAAAGGGAAGCAAAATGTGGTGGCAAATGCACTCTCAAGAAAGGATGAGGATGTGGAAGCATTGTTGTGTGCCATTTCTATTATCCAACCAGATTGGATAAACAAAGCAAGGGAGGAATGGAAGAATGATGAAGAAGTGTGGGCATTTATTCGAAAGTTACAACAAGATTCCAGTATGTCTGATACATTTAGCCGGCAAAATGATTCGTTATGGTACAAAGATCGCTTATACCTCTGTAAGAATTCCCAACTAAAACAAAAGATTCTTATGGAATTGCACACTTCTCCCTTAGGAGGGCACTCAGGATTTTTAAAAACTTACCATAGGGTTAAGAAGGAATTTTTTTGGGATGGATTTAAAGCAGATATTCAAAAGTTTGTGGCGGAATGTTTGATTTGCCAACAAAATAAAGTTGAAACAATTAAGACACCGGGTCTATTACAACCTTTATCCATTCCAAGCCAACATTAGGAGGAGGTTTCAATGGATTTTATCACAGGTTTACCCAAGTCTGAGGAAAAGAGTGTCATCATGGTGGTAGTTGACAGACTTACCAAGTATGCACACTTTTGTGCATTACCACATCCATTTAAAGCCTGTACATTTTCTACTGCATTTATGGAAACAATTCAAAAGCTACATGGAAACCCAAAGATTATTGTAAGTGACAGAGATCCCATTTTCACTGGAAATTTTTGGATATAATTATTTTCTTGTCTTGGTACTCAGTTAGCTCATAGCTCATCTTATCATCCTCAATCTGATGGGCAAACTGAGCTAGTAAACAAATGTTTGGAAGGATATCTTCGTTGCTTTGTATCTGATAAATAGACACAATGGGTCAAATGGTTGCCTCTGGCTGAATGGTGGTATAACACTTCCTTCCATACAACAACAAAAATGACCTCATTTATGGCACTTTATGGGTATCAGCCACCATCCATCACATCATATTTAAGAGAAAATTCTAAGGTTCAAGCAGTGGAACATCACATTGAACATCAACAACAAGTCCTCCAACTCTTAAAGGATAACCTCGTGTTGGCACAGAATAGAATGAAACAACAGGCAAATCAACATCGTAGCGAAAGAAGTTTTGATGTAGGTGATTGGGTATTCCTACGGCTACAACCATATAAGCAAATGTCCCTCAAGCAAGCTAAGAAGGATAATAAATTATCACCAAAGTATTATGGTCCATACAAGGTGTTGCAAAATATTGGTATTATGGCATAGAAATTGGAGCTTCCTGCAGCTTCTCGATTGCACCCAGTTTTCCATGTTTCATGTTTAAAGAAGGTTATAGGCGACAAGCTCCCAGTTCAAACAATATTGCCAGAACTTGACGAGGAAGGAAAAATTATATTGGAACCGGAAGCAGTCAGAGAAACAAGAACTCAACAGCTACGAAATCGATATATTTCGGAGTATCTTATCAAGTGGAAGAACTTATCCGTTGAAGATTCCACATGGGAGGATGAGAATTTTATACAGAAGCATCAAGAACTTCTCAAGCGTTGAGGAAAACACTTTTTTGAAGGAGAGGGGCATGTTGGGTCCCTATAATACTAGTGATTACCCCATTACTATTGTAGTTGTACCCCTTATTAATATTGTTGTGCCCCTATTATCCCCATATTGTTATTACTATGCCCCATAGAATCCCTCTATTGTTAGTTTTGTGGCTTTATATTATTATTGTTAGGTCGGCTGGGTTATATTGTGACTCCTTAGACTCCTATATATAGAAAGGAGGTTTTGTCATTTGAATCATCGAAGAATTGTTCATTTATGTAATGTAAAGGAGGTTGCCCCCTCGAAGAGGCTGAATTCTAAGGAGTTGATCTATCTTTTCTATCTTTTTCTTGAGCTGGTTTCATAACATAGATAAAGATTTATTTTTATATTTTTTTTGGTAGAGAAAATATATTACTGCATGTAGATAAAGATTGTTATTACTATATATAGAAAAACTACATGTAGATAAAGCTTGCTATTACTATATATAGAAAAAGATTGTTGCAGCAGTAAAAAATAAGTAACCTTTCTTGTCTGTATATAGCATTGCAGATGCCTTTTGTGTAAGAAAACATAGGATGTATGCTCTTTTCTTTAAAAAAAGTTTTTGTAGTCATTTTCCTGGAAGTGAATATAGATTGAAGAGTGTAATTTGTGAAATATTCTCACGAGTAAGAAAGTTCTTTTGAAAAAGAATACTTAGTTATGCAAAATATAATAACCTGTGCATAGATGAAATGCATAGAGATAATATAAGTCATACGAAATTTCTTTGGAAAGAATATGTTTTTATTGTGCGTGAAATATAAGTTTATTGTGTTAATTCATTTGCAAGAGTTTGCAAAAGTTATATGTTTTGGTGAGTAAAAGGGTAAATGATTTGTGTGTTGCATATTGGATAATTTGATTTAATTGCATGGTTTAATGCATAAAAGGTTACCATTAGTACTATCTTAGTTCTTATGCCCAATGAAAGTTTGATTATGATACTTTCTTGAAAAAAAAATGCATGAGAACTTTGTTATGCTACTTCCTTGGAAACAAATTCATAATAACTTTGTACATAAATGATAGAGAAACTATGCTGGGTTCTTGAAAATAACTATGTGAAAAGAACACATATGAAGAAGCATAGAAATGATGGTTATTGGTTATATGCATGAAAATAGAACTATTGTGTTAGATATTTTAAGGAGAAACATGTATTTTTCTGCAGAACATAATAAGTATTATGGAAAGTAAAACAAGTAGTTACTTGGAATAAATGTACTAGATTTCCTTTGTAAAATACATATATCCGCATGCAAGAAATAATGATTAACACATTAGTTCTTGTTTAGAGCAATGCATGTCTTTGTGCATACAATAGAGTTTGTAAATAGCTCTATCTAAATATGCTTTTCGAAAAGGGACTTGCATTTTCTTGCATGATGATGATGTCTATCATGTTAGCCTTCCCTTAGAAGGGGGCATGTATTTTTATAATATCTATTGTATTGGAAAGATTACTTATTTACATGCATGAGGAAAAGCTAAGGGGCTAGCCCTCTTTGAATAAGTTTTTATCTAATTACATGCACGAAAAGAAAAGAAAAGTTGTTAGTATCCTTTAAATGAAATGAATGGTTGCAGTGGTTTCCTTGGATATGAACATGTGGTGGTGTGAGAATGATCATAGTAACGTGGTAATTATTTTGACATGCTTGATAATTATCTTTTTAAACATGTACAATGTTGTTAGAAGAAGCATGTTGTGATATTTTATTTACATCTCATGTATGCACATGAATAGATGTTAAAGGATCGTTTTTAAAGGCTAATTGTTGATTGACTACTACGCTATCTAATCATGTTACCAAAGCTTGTTGACGACAACAATGACAGGAAATGATGGATGTTTGTGCCAAAGACAAATTATGTTTAACATTGTGGTAGATAAAGAACTAACAGTTCATGCTCATGAGTACAAGTTGCAGGATGGTACACTGATAGAACAATCACGCCACAAGGATGTAGAGAGTGGTGATATGTAGGTAAATGGTTTCATGACAATTGTAATAGATTTTAGCTAGATATATGGTATTTTAATGACATTTCATTGTAATATTTTATAACAATGGATAAGGGATGGAATCCCTTATAAGCCATTGAGTGAGGGGCGAACACCCTCACGAGCGTTTAATAATAAAATTAAATGTTTGTTGGTTTTCACCCTATGGGGTATCCAGGGTATATTGGTGTTCAATGATGTGATGGATTATTGTGTTAGTTTTATGATGTTGATTCCTTGGTGACGTTGATTCCTTATCTGGTGTGATAATCATAATTTCAAGTATGTGATTAATTAATTTGGTTAAGGGAATCATGAAATGGATTCAAGGTTCATAAGACAATTTATGTTAATATATTACGACAGTACTACAATAGTGGTTGTTAAGGGTTATGAAACTTATTGTCTTCTATTGAGAGTTAATTTAAGTACTAATGAACATTCTATCTAATGGTTAATGAGGAATGTGGAATAGTGATTTGGACAATTACTTGTGGGTAATTTGTGTAAAGAAATTCTAACTCCCTCCATTTTCATGTGAGGTTATTGGGGTATGTTACAAGGTTTGAGACAATATGATCTTGAAATCCTTCTAAGATAATCCTTCTCGCATTTGTAACAAATTTTCTCCACTCTTCCAGATCTTGAACATCAGCTGCTAAAGGCTTAGGAATATCTTTGTCTAGGAATTCCTTAAGCCCGTTGTCTTCCAACACTACCTCCATCCTATCCTTCCAAGCAATATAATTTGAAATACCCTCAAGGGAATATTCAAATCTCAATCCGTAGAATGACATCCTGTTGGCTCTGAAGTATGATACTGCCAATTCGATTTCACCTGCAAATGACAAACTCATATTCTCCTCTTTTAGAGTGATTTTGGCTCTGATACCATGTTGAAATTCCTTGTAGATTCAAACTGCTAATTTTAATTTACTAAAAAAATAGACTTTAATATACTCTACCAACTACGGAATGAATTAAATGATTGCAAAATCACGAAGCATACAAGAGAAAGAATTCAATCAACACATTACACAATGCTTTCCTAGGGAAAACCACAGCTAAAAAACCTTACTCTTTGTATATTGCATGAGTTTGAAAATATGAGAAGATTACA
The DNA here is from genome assembly GCA_031772625.1 of Pinus tabuliformis. Lineage (NCBI taxonomy): Eukaryota > Viridiplantae > Streptophyta > Pinopsida > Pinales > Pinaceae > Pinus > Pinus tabuliformis. Next base: position 390,719,075 of record CM062808.1, on the reverse strand, counting down.
ATTCTTTTCTTAAGCCCAAGCGACCTCTGCACTATATCTATCTGTCTCATTACTTCCTAGACAAGCCAAGGCCAATACTTAAACAGTTTTCTTCTTACCCAAGTCCCTATTTGATTGCATTGTTTCCTTGGGAATTAGCCCCCTATTGATTAGGGAAATTCCTCAATTGGAATTGCGCAATCCTCGTAGGCCTTCCTCTTACTACATGCACCACTTGTACAATTCAGATGATTATACAATTGATAGTACTTTGTCCTTGAACTCCAATCTCAACTGGGTAACTCTCAAATCTGACGTGCATGGGTCATTTATGAGTGAATCATTAGTTTACTGATTGATTTTCACCACACTACACTACATGGAACACCACACCGCTAGACCTCCCACTAGTTCCTCCAACAATTGGAACTATTTGAATTGACTTTAACTCAGTTAAACTGAATTAATTAATTACAACTCAAAATAAACTTAACTAGGGCTCCTATAATGTAGGAGATACTCTACATGACTCAAATTAGACTCTCAACTCAAATTAATTGAGCCAAATGAGTCAAATTAACTTAGTTAACTAATACAGGTTGTCATGAGATGTGGAATTACAATTTTATTCACAATTTAATTCAAGGACAAAATTAAATTAGGATTTTCATGTTGCATTTTTGACACTTTATGTGTACAAAGAAATAACTCTCAGTATTACAATTTTTATTTGTTGAGATAGTTTATTTTTAATGCCTATGTCTTAAATATGCTCTAATGCATTGAATTTGTATTATTTGAGTGTAACATAGACTTTGATTAGATAAAAAAACTTTGAAGTATTTTTTGTTTACATATTGAACTACAATAACTATTTTCCATTTAAAACTATCTTAATATATCAATTTTATGATAACATATTTTATTTGTTTTTGAACATATGCTTTGAGAATTTGTTTTATATTTGAAGTTGTGTTATTAATTAAAATGAAAATCAAAGTTTGACAATAGTTTTGGATCTGAGACATAGATCTCTTAAGAATACACTTTCTAATTACAATTCTTTAGATTTGAATAAATTTCATTGTCTAGAATACAAAAGAACGAATAAAGCTTTTATTGTGTTCAAGTGCACTAAGAATCCATACAATCTTTAAGCACTTTGGACAATGTATGAATGTTTGGAGAACATGATATGTGCTAGAGAACAGGGGGTGCATAGTGTTAGCGCTCCTTAGTTTTCCCAAGGCCGAGAAAGGAAGCCAAGGAGGTAACCTTAGACTAACTTTCGACTTGGTAGCTAGCCCTACCAAATCAAAGAGGGCTCTCTCTAAAACAATTTCATATCCAATGGAAATGACTAGAGAATATATGGATTTTAGGCTATGTATCAGCTTAGTAGGGTTTGATTAGGGTTTCTTGAATAAAGAACACTAGGTCTTAGAACTAGGTCAAGTGATCCTAAAGGTCAGTTGTAGTCATAAGATGGGGAAAGGAAGGTGAAATAAGTGGCACAAATTGGTTTGTCATTGTAGTGTGGTGAGGAGAATATAGTAGGAGTTTAAGTGAGAAAAATCATGAATTCACTTATCAAGAAGGAAAACATTGAATGCTAATCCCAAACAAAATAGAGCATTAAAACGATGAATTCTGTTTAAAACTCATGAGATAAAGCATAAGAAGAAAGTATATGGCTACTAATAATAAAATATATAAGAAAAAATAGGAAAAACAAAGTCACTGATCACAACACAAGAATCCCATAAAAATAGCTGCAACTATATATTATTTCTGCTAATATCAAGTACACTAGTTCAAAAGTATCAGCTTCCAATATCCAACCTTATCTATGAGTTCATTCTCACTACATATAGATGAAAAACAACATTACCCCTCTTAGGGGTCGAATCCTTCATCCTAGGAACTAATTACATTATTTTCTCTAACCATTGCCAAAAAACTAGGGAGGTTAGAACCCAATTCCCCTTTTACACTTAATGATTTGATTTGACTTTGAAAGTTTTAATTACAAGGAAATCAACTCTAACCATCAATATAATGCTTAATTACATAATGTAAAATCACTGAGAGATAAATTACATCTACTAAGGTGAACTCTTGACCATCAAAACGTAGAAACAGGCCTCATCCACAAAAGCGCAACGAATAATTAAAGAAGCGAAGTGAGTTAACAACATAGGTGTAGTGAACTTTGGCAAGATGTTTTGATGACTTTGAGGGATCTTTAAACTTTGTTGAAGGCTGGTACATGTAGCTTAGGATGTATACTACACCTATGAAGCTTCAAGTCACCAAAAATACATCTCTAAGACACCTCAAAACTGATTAGAATACAACTACTCCAGAAGCGCAGCGAGTGACCCAAAACAATGGCAAAAGGGTGAAAAATAGGTGGTTTTTGGCCTTTTTCTAAAAATTCATGAGCTGACAAGTGACCCCAAGTAGATTTCTGGAATTTACTAATCAAAATCCACCTCCACATGCTTTCCAATATTCATTTGGAGCCTCTGGGAAAAAGTGCAGCGAGCACACGCTACGTTTCTGTAGAGTACCCTTTAACTGTGTGCAAAAAATCTTCAATTATAAAAAAATTGTTGCTTTTTGTTGTTTTTTGAGTTGCATTTATGCCACTAAGGATGCATCAGCTAGAAGGTCAAGGTTGTCCCTCTTCTTGAGCTTCTTAAGGGCTTTCTTGAGTTTTCCCTTCATGTTCTTGACCTTAACCCTAGAAACCATGTTCCTTGCATAATAATGTCTAGCCATATTCCTCTGCATGGTGACATCTCTATTTTCCTTCTTCAAAAGCTTCTCTAAATGCTCATTCACCTGTTCAAGCCAATACTCCATGTTCTCTTCAAAACCAGCAGCTATGGGGTCATTGGGGTCTTTGTGTGCTTGAGGAGGAGATGGCTCTTTGTCATGTTGTTCTTTCCTTGCCATTGCTCTTGTTGTAGGTCTCCTTGGTTATCTTTGAAGGTTTTTATCTTCCATTTTCTCTACATAAATGATTGCTTTTCTCTTATCCTTGGTTGAAAAAATATCTAATATACTAGATGAGGGAGAATCTTCATGTGATTTACCTTACTGCATTAGGCTTAGCTTCAGTTGCCTATTCTCTTGTTTCAAGAAAGCCACCATGAAATTCAATTTAGAAAGGTCATATTGTAACTCTTTGATCTATGCCTGCTGCTATTTAATGATGTATTTTGCTGCCTTATCTCCATGATCAATCATATCTACCTCAGGAGGTACCTCTGCATGATGCTACAATGGTGAATCACCTCTATCCCTAGGTGATTTCTCTCTCATGACTTTAACTTGAACTTCTTCAATAATAACTTCCTTAGGCACTCTTTTTGCTTGAGCCCTAGTCACAGGTTTAGGAGTAGGCATGTCTCTTTCTATGTCAAGGGAAAAACCATCCTCTTACCCTTCTTGTATGTTTGTGAAACCTCTGCCCTAGGTTGTCTTTTTGTCACTGATGGTATGCTAGATGGCTTAGGTCTTTGTGGCCCAGATGATGTAGGTGTATTGAGGCTTTTGGACCGATGAGAGATAGGCAAGAGAGCAACAACCTCCAAGAATGCTTAACATGACTGTTGGAGAGGCAAATCCCCTCTACGGATAGAGGCGATCCCTACTAGCCCAGAGTGGGTCTAGCAACAATCAGTCAATGCTACTATGCAAGTTCCTAATTGCAATTAAAAGATAGGCAAAGAACACCTACTTGGATTCCAGCGTTGTTGTTTGATGAAGAGATGCCACCTTCGCTCCTTCGCTCTGGCTGGTCACAATCCTCCGCGATCTCCGCAAATAGATACCTGCACACACGAAGAGAAAACAAACACAAGCGTGAAATCTAATAAAAGCAACCATACATCAGTCAGAAAGGATGTAATTCACATTAACCATTGTAGAGACAAATGAGAATGGAACAATAATAGTAGTCATCTATTATTAATCAATAACAGAGAAGAGTACAACCAAGTGTTCTGACATCGATATCCTTCTCAGGAGGGGCCAGTCAGCAAGTCTCTTAAGCATTCACCTTTGGAAATGATTCTCCCAAGACAAGAAACTCTCTCTCTCACACAAGCAACACAACACAACCTTCCCTAAGCTATCAAACACTTCCACACTTATCACACCAACTACCTATAGTAGCAGCAATCTGAGCACTATAAGCTCCACACAATCCAAGCTATTCCAAACTAGCTGCTCATGGTAATGGTAGAGGTTTATATAGGAGAAGGAGTCTCCTTGAATGGTGGAAGGATGAGATTATCTTCAAGGGAAGCAGTTGCAAAGGGTCGAACAGACATGCCATAGAAGGGAGGCGATACTCACAAGGCCAACAACCAAGTCTGGAGTTATCTGGTAGGCTGGCTATTGGAACAAATTCGCCCAAACTGGATCAGCGCGGGTGCATAACTGGTCTAGCACGCTGACGTCGCAAGGCAATAACGGTCAAGCTGTTGTCAGCGCAGGTTAATACAAACAGAGGCTGCGCTGGTCATGAAATTCGATCAGCGCGGGAAAGTTGTGTGCTTCCGTGCTGGCAGCGCACGCGGTCTGTTATGAAGCGCCAGTCAGCGCGGGTATTTTGGAAACAGACGCGCTGATGAGGAAAACTTTAGAAAAGTGGGTTTTTAGCCAGTTCAGAAGGCATGAACTTGATTATTGTGAACTCCTGACACAGTAGGGTGACTGACAGGGAGACAGTGACAAATTACTGTGTAACAAATGCCCCCTAAAGCATGAAGACCGAGAGAGTGGGAGGGGTGAAATGCTTTACAAAACTTGCCGAACTGGAACACCACCAGGAAGGACCGAATATCTCTGATAATCAAGTACATGCAGTCTAGGCATGGGCGCAGCCATCCGAAAGATGTGCGAAAGGTCTGTGGAATGGACGCAGCCACCCAGCTAAAGAGACCAGAATAATGATAAGGTATGGTCACAGCCATCCATGAAGACTCAGGTATGGGCGCAGCCATCCATCAATGAGTCATGTAATGATCATCCACAAAATCGCAGCCTGGACCGTAATAGACAGAGATCCAGGGTCTTGCGCTTTGTCCCGACCCGAACAAAGTACAAGTCCAAGCATGTGAATGCATGAGCTGAAGTCGAACATGCATGAACATCGTCTGATTACCAGTCAATGATGAAAACTGTTAACAGACGCGAGAGGTACCACCAATAATGACAATGGTCCTCAAGGTACTATAGGTACAATCTGCGGTGTGTGAATCAATGAGCTGGTGTCGAACACCCGCAGAATCATCCGATCGGAGGCCAATGATGAAAACCTCGCGTCGAACACGAAGAACCTGCCATTGAGGCATGCAGGTTCCAAGGCACCTGAAGGGAGTCTCTAAGTCGCCTTCCTGGATAATGAGTTGAAGTCGACAGGAAGTGACCTTGATCGAAGGTGGGCCATAATGTTTCCCACATCATCGACACGAGACAGAGGTAAAATGATTTGTGTGAGATAGCAGATGAGGTTGTATTATTGCAGAGGTCAACTTCTCTTGAACATATCGGCGGCACGATAGTGGATTTGGCAGTATTTGACATCAAATGAGCAGAGGGTATGATGACGAGGCAATGAGCAAATGAGAGGTCAAATAGGATAACCCGCACCCACGGAGGTCAGTTGTGAAACAAAATGAGAAATTCCCACCTGACACGAATGCAGACCAGTGCCATGTTCAAGAGCGACATACTGCCGACACGACAATTACAGTTCCATTTTCCCCACCATTTCTGGCAGGTACCCCGGTTATTTTTGGATGACAAGCTTGACGGGGATAGCATATGCTTGGAGAGTGTCATTTCGACGATGCCTGATGTCATTAAGGTGTAACGAGCCTGACAAACGAAGAACTCGGCGTCTTTTCTTGTTTAGAGAGTCTGAAAAGACAACAGAAAAGAAAACTCCAGGGGGGTCCTTTTTCGTAAAGTTGTGTCTCTCGAGCCCGAAAAAGTATAAAACAATGCTCGGAAGAACCGCCCGACCAGTATGATCGAGGAGTACTTTTCATAAGTAGTAACTTCGACCCGAAAAAAGTAAAAAAGCGGTCAGAAGTATGTCGTTTTGGATCCAATAACGAGCGCGAAACGACAAACACCTGGCAATCTTTTTAAGTTAAACGGTCGGAAAAAGAGCTTAAAATGACCGCCTCTCGTTCCTTTTAACGAGTCGAAAGGAAGCTCGGCAATCTTTTCATCTTTAAACGTCGGAAAAGAGCTGAAAGCAGACCTCCATTTTTATTCTCTTTAACGAGTCAAAAAGGGAAAAATACTCGGAAATCTTTTCATCTTTTACGAGTCAGAAAAGAGCTTAAAGGAGACTCGTCCTAGAGGAACGAGTGGTATAAAGGGTAGCAACTGGTTCCGGTAATGGTGGAATTGCTCAAAACATGTAATGGTCAAGAGGCTGGCTAATAAAACCACTCATCATTGCGGTTCCTCAGGAAAGGATAAACAACCAAGTGAGAGCATATGATCGGCCAAAGAGATGGTAGCAATGGAATGAAACAACCAAGGCTCATTTAGCAGAATTTAGCAGATAAAAATGGCAATCACAAGATGTAAATCGGGTATGGGTTCATTTTTACACAAGCTTGAACCATGGAGAACTTTGCTTGGATTCGGTTTCATGTTTACACAAGCTTGAAACGAAAAACTATGCTGGTTATAAGTTCGCATGCCCCCAGCATAATGACGCAAATCAAGGTACATGCCCCCCAAGCTTCATTGCATTCAACAAAGTGGATGGAATGAAGGTTCACTCTCGAGATTGATGAAAGACTCGACTTGTATTTTACGAGATCTGAATCAAAAGACTCGATTTGGAAAGGGAGGTGTTTCATTTTTTAATGAGGTTGACACAGTAAAAGAACTATCCTCATAACCTTTGTTTCATTTTTTAACGAGCTTGACACAAGATCAAGAACTATGCTCCGCTAGACCCAGTTTCATTTTTTTAAGGAGCTTGACACCGGAAAGGAACCATGCTCTAACCAGACCCAATTTCATTTTTTAGGGAGCTTGACATAGGAAAGTGAACTATGCTCCACCCGAACTTCATCATAATGAAGAAAAAGTCGGTGCTTCCAAGAGTGTTACTTCCGGTGAAAGGACCACATCTTGGAAGTCAGAACCTAATGCCCCCAGGACACTATGCACGACGGTGTCATCACTGGATACAGGCACGGGGTAGGTGGCCACGTAGTTGATCTGCGGTGGGGCAGATACAACTGGTGGATAAAAACTAGGAGGGGACGACAACTGCGCAGGAGGCATTGGGGGACTAACGAACGACAATTGATTGATAGTCACAATTCTGCCATCGTGTGGAAAGCAAACCACGCGGAAAAGCGAAGAAACAAGTGCCCCCATGGCGTAAACATAGTCGCGACCAAGGAGAAGACTAAAGTCTAAAACACCTTGGGTAACCAGACGTCTATATGGACGTTTTCCTCCCAAAGTAATAGGGAACTTCGGGAGAACTCCTAGAGATGGACAGGCTCCTCCGTCGAAAGCCAACAGATTCTGCGTGACCGGCCTGAGCTGCGGGGAACCTAAAGCTTGCCAAGTAGTGTACGGCATAAGACTGACCGACGCACCTTCATCCAGAACAGTGCCAGGTACTGCCTTATCACAGGCAAGTACTGTAATCTGGAAAGGCACATGGGATGGAAGGCGGCCGCGATCAGGCGATTCCAATCAAAGGAAGCGACCATACTACTTGGTGGGGGAATCATATGATTGCCCCCATGTGCTAAAGGAACCGAAGGAGAACCTTCGGGAGTAGCTAGGTTAGGAGAGTCATTTCGGGACTCCGGAGAATCTGAAGAGACGAGAAGAACATGGGCGTGATTCTCTTCTGAAACAGAGTGAGCGAGCGGCGGACTCGAGTCGACACTCTTTCCGACCAATGGTTGGTCTGGAACAGGCTGGGGACAACCAGGTTCGAGAAGAGGGGCCTGGACAAGAGAAGAATGTGAACCAATCTCATTGTCGGGAGGCGGATGATCTGCAGCTGCAGAAAGACGTTGATATCCAACAGGGAGATGGGGTGAGGGAGCTGGGAGACTTTCCAAGACACTGGAGGCTTTATCCATGAGTGGACAAAGGTGAAGGGGATGATTGCCTTCACAAAGTCTACAAGGGATTCGAATCTTCCCTTTTCCTTTACCATTCCCAACTAATAAGGTAGCATCGCCGTGAGCTTCAGAGGACGATAAGGGGTGGGCCGGATCACGAGACCATAAATCTAGTACCCTGGGAATTCCAGGACAATCACGAAGAAGATGGTCCTCCTTGCATAATCGACAAGGAAACTTAACCTTCCGCGGGGGAGCAGAAGGTGGCCCGACTTCAGGTGTACTCGGAGGAGCAAGAGTTATACTTGTAGCCTTTCCCTTAGGAGACTTCTTCTTCTTGGTCTTCTTCTTCTTCTTAGCCACCTGGTTATTCGAATCGTGACTTTCACCAGGCGAAGTACAAGAGGAAGACGTAGAAGTAGGCGTCGAAGGAGAGAGGTCCACCTTAGGATCAACATGATGTTGTTCAGGTGGAGGGACTGATGGACTAACAGCCGACACGGTAGGGACCAAAGAGGTTGAAAACAACCAAACAGGCAACCCGACAGTTAACCCTGGAAGGGATAACGTTGCCATATAAGGAGCACCAACATTCCCGAGAGGAGGGAAATGACCAGGATTCCCGTCAGGAGGGAACTGGGTTGGTGAACCCCGGAAAAGTTGCCGTGGCAAACAAAAAGAAGCCTACTCAAGCTAACGCACACCAAGATCTAACCAGTAACGTTAATCGTGCCAAATAAATTTTTAAGACACAGGAACTAAACTTGACCTTTTCATGTTTCAAGAGTCGAGAAAAGGACGAAAAGATGACTCTAGTCTCCTTCGAATGTTTAATGAGCACGAAGTGACAAGAAGCTCACTGGCACCTTTTCATTTAGGGAGTCCGAAAAGGATCAAAAGTGATTGCTCTGGAGATTCTAGGCAAAGGGTTTACCAAGCAATCCGTAAAACTGCTTATACACCTTGGGAATCGTATGAGAACCAAGGACTTTCCGTACTGCAGTCAATCTTCCCGAATGCTGTGTTCGGTGCGTTATGGCTCGCAGGGCGGCAGACTCGGCTTCCTATGGATCAAGGATAAAATCCTAGTGGGGTCTCCCTATATACGCGACGGTACGTGGGAGCACAGTCCGTGTTAGACCACTATCGAGTCACAGAAGTAGGAATCACCCAACCGTAATGTGAAACAATAGTGACTATGTTTAAAGACGCCGGAACACGTCTCTAACCTAGACCTCTAGATGTTTGCGTTTAGTTCCAATGCGTTTTTAGGTTAATTCAGTTCATTTTATGGTTGATCTTGAATTTAAGTTTCGATTTCAGACCCTATCATGTGATCTCTCACAATTACCTAGATGCAAGCTATATGCCAAAGAACATCATTTCGTTCGATGAATTCTAACTATGAGAAGGTTAAGAGCTTGCAATCAAACAAAACGAACTCAATCAATCAAACAATCTAATTGCAGCGCTAATGACAAAGAAATGAGACTTTTCTTTTGAGAATGCAAATCAACAAAATGCTCTTTCCTTGATTAACTATTGAATGCAAAAGATATTAGTTCGATTCTCTTTTCAATGACATAATGCACTTACAATGAATTTGAGAGACAGCAACACCGAGTAAAGGAAACAAAAAATCACTCAATGGAACACACAACAAGCGTGAAAAGAGCTGGTTGAACCCAAGCAATTGTAATCTATGTCTGGGCGGCGAGGAGTGACCGAAACAACCGAAGGAGTGGTTCGAGGACATCACCTAAACAACCAAGCAAAGAAAGCGAAAAGGAAGGTTACGCAGTAGCAAAGGCAAGCAACAACGAACTTTTGCGAACAAGTGAACAAGCGAACAAAACAAGTTGGTCCAGTGGAAACTGGATGATGGCACTAGGTCACGGATGCAAAAACGAAATTCGTTCGACAAGGCTTTGCAAGCAAGTGTGCAACATTCAAAACAATGAATATCAAGTCACAAACCAAGTAGAAAGAGCTGGAGATAGCCAAACCAACAGTTCAGGAGGTAAAACTGAGACAATTTCAATTTTACAGGAACATCGCGGGTAGCGTTCAGCAACTGTGCGCTGAAACTAGGTCACGCGTAGCAACTTGGCGCTGTCAGCGCGGAAGACAAACGCGGAAACGCGCTGGTTCGATTTCAGAACCGTCGCGACTGTTTTACGTACAAGCGCGATGACAACAGGTTTAAAGAAACAGCTATGCGCTGTCAGCGCAACTGTTTTGATATAAACCGCGCTGAGGTTAAAAAAGAGGCAAAATCAAGCCAAGAACTCCCAAACCAAGGCCATAACTCTTTAAACAATTCATACACCTCCCAGACTGACCCAGGAAGTCTAAAAGCAAAGAACTAATCCCCAATTTTGAAAAGAGAGAACAATCAAACTCAAACACAAAAATGGACACAAGAGACAAAAGGCTGAAGTCCCCAGCGGAGTCACCAATTTGTTGGAGAGGCAAATCCCCTCTACGGATAGAGGCGATCCCAACTAGCCCAGAGTGGGTCTAGCAACAATCAGTCAATGCTACTATGCAAGTTCCTAATTGCAATTAAAAGATAGGCAAAGAACACCTACTTGGATTCCAGCGCTGTTGTTTGATGAAGAGATGCCACCTTCGCTCCTTCGCTCTGGCTGGTCACGATCCTCCGCGATCTCCGCGAATAGATACCTGCACACACGAAGAGAAAACAAACACAAGCGTGAATCTAATAAAAGCAACCATACATCAGTCAGAAAGGATGTAATTCACATTAACCATTGCAGAGACAAATGAGAATGGAACAATAATAGTAGTCATCTATTATTAATCAATAACAGAGAAGAGTACAACCAAGTGTTTCTGACGTCGATATCCTTCTCAGGAGGGCCAGTCAGCAAGTCTCTTAAGCATTCACCTTGGAAATGATTCTCCCAAGACAAGAAACTCTCTCTCTCACACAAGCAACACAACACAACCTTCCCTAAGCTATCAAACACTTCCACACTTATCACACCAGCTACCTATAGTAGCAGCAATCTGAGCACTTAAAGCTCCACACAATCCAAGCTATTCCAAACTAGCTGCTCATGGTAATGGTAGAGGTTTATATAGGAGAAGGAGTCTCCTTGAATGGTGGAAGGATGAGCTTATCTTCAAGGAAGCAGTTGCAAAGGGTCGAACAGACATGCCATAGAAGGGAGGCGATACTCACAAGGCCAACAACCAAGTCTGAGTTATCTGGGGCTGGCTGTTGGAACAAATTCGCCCAAACTGGATCAGCGCGGTGCATAACTGGTCTCGTGATGACGTTGCAAGGCAATAATGGTCAAGCTGTTGTCAACGCGGTTAATACAAACAGAGGCTGCGCTGGTCATGAAATTCGATCAGCGCGGGAAAGTCGTGTGCTTCCGCGCTGGCACGCGCACGCGTCTGTTATGAAGCGCCAGTCAGCGCGGGTATTTTTGTAAAAAGGACAACGCTGATGAGGAAAACTTTAGAAAAGTGGGTTTTTA